>PVIY010038696.1:0-23672 GCA_004026745.1 Myrmecophaga tridactyla | reverse complement strand
AGATAGGCAGGTGAGAGAGAGGAAGGAGGTTCGGAGACTGTGGTTTCTGGCTTGGGTGGTAAAGTAGACAAAGGCTCCATCCACCGAGGCTGGGAATAAGGCTGGAGGCCCAGGTCAGGGGCTCAGGCTGGGAGATGATGGCTGAGTGTGAGGTGACTGGATACCATTTAACTGGAAGTATCTAAGGAGAAAAGAGCAGGGCTGGACTCAGAAGAGAACATGCTGCTGATGCTTCATTGTAAGTCAATCTACCCCCAGAGGTTGTTAAAGCTAAAAAATAAGAGGGCTAAGACAGAATCTTGGGGTATACTTGCACTGAAAGGGTTAACAAGTGAAGATGCTACAAAGTCATTTGTCAAGAAGGTGGACTGGGTGGCTGGAAGAGGTAAGAAGGCTCAAGGAGAGTCATGACAATTTAGAAGAGCCATTTGGGGAAGTGGAAAACAGTGCTGATGAAGATTCCAGGAAGGGACTGCCCAGTGGTACAGCAGATCCTAATGAGATTAGCCGTGATAGACCAGTGGACCACAGAGATGCTGGAAGCAAGAATCACAAGGGGCTCAAAATGTCCAGTTGAATTTTTATATATTCAGCAGCCTGGGGGAAGAGATGGTGACAGTGAATGGCTGAACTCTTCCAAGGCTGAGGACAAGCAGGTTAAGAAAGACAGAAAGGTGCGGGGGTGGGAAATGCATTGGGCTTAGGCTGAAAGAAAAATGCAGCATAATGTAGGGGAGAAGGACTAAGGTAAAAGTCAGAGGCAGAGGGGGCTGGAAACCTAAGAAAAGTCAAAAAGGAGGCGAAGTGAGAATAAAGGAGTGAGCCCCAGAATGCTAAGAGGTGGTGGAGAAAGAGTAGAGAATATTAGAGTCTAAGATTTCAGATGTGTGCAAGCTCCTGAGAGCAAGCCAGGGTGGGGAAGGGTGGCTGAACTAATGTGAAAATAAAGATGGCTCAAATTAAAGAAGTCAGCTAGGGCAGTGGATGCTTTATCTACACAGATCCTGATGTTGCTTGGAATGATGGCAGGACTTGGCATAGGAAAAAAGACTTTGCACAGTGTGAAATCCTCAATGAATGAACCAACTGCCAGCGAAGTCTGAAAGGGACAGCAGCAACGAAGAAAAAGGTTGGTACATCTGGGTAGCAGGAATATCAAAGGAAGAGGACGTTTTGTATGAAAGTGAAAAAATACAGGTAACAGACAAAAACAGAAAAATTCAAGACAGCTCCTCACTCATATATCCCAGCAAATGACAGAGAACAAGCAACCAAATCCAAACTACCACCTACGGAGCCCCAATATACCAAGCTCATTCACCCTGTCTCGTTCCCCTCTTCCACTTACAATCTCTTCTCTCCCTTTTCCTTCTCCTCTGCCTACGCCTTAGGCCTCCCTAAGATAAAAACTTCAATATTACTGGTCACTTAATTTGATTAAATGATTCTTCTCTGAACCTCGGTATCTTATCTGTAAATGGGAGGAGATGGATTAATTCACTATTACCTGATGCCAGCAGTTATTCTGTTTCCCTACAGGGTTTTCCTCTCTGCTCCAAAGGCTGGTGGTGGTTATTTGACCAAAGTTGCCCAGTATCAGTCTCAACCATTTACAAGTATGTATGACTATGTCCTAACACCTAACAGTTGCTACAGATCATTGGCATCCAGTAAATGTTTGGTGAGTAGGTGTGTGCGAAGGTCAATTGGCATAGCAGCCACCCAGTGAAATGGGCTGGACAAGGATAATGGCAGGCATTGGGTCCAGGAGAGTTCAGAGTCTGGCGCACAGCTTAGCACTCAATAAAGATAGCTAAATAAATGAATGAGATAAGAAATCTATTGAAACTAAGTATATGGGTGGAGGAAATTCTCAGCATCCACCTCAGATCTAGTTCTCTTGTATAAATTTATATGAATCCCATAAAAGGTAGCTTGAAACCAAAACATTATTTTCAATATTGCCAGCATGAAAAATGTAGCAGCCACAGGGTTCAGGGAAAATGACAGGTTCCCAGGACAAATTCATAATTCACTAGGCTCAAAGGGAAAATTCAGAGCCATATCCCATAGCATCTAAATTGTATTTAGATGTGACCATGGGGTGACCCATGCCTGTGTGTTTCTTAAAGTCTGAAACAAAATCAAAAGCACAAATGATCCAATCTCTATACATTTGGAAGAATTCCACAAAAATTCTTAAGAATTCTTGTCATTGTATTTAAGTCTAAAGCACTATGTGGGACAAAACACAATCTGGTCAATTCTCAATATCTCCAATAACAAGGGCGAAGAAATAAATATCACTTAGTGTGTATCTGAAACCTATTCTGTAAATATTTCATCGGTTGATTTCCACATAATTGCAAGTACCATTGACTCTTTAAGATGTGCCATATCTGAAAGGCCATACACCAATCAAAATTGCCCAAGATATTATCTTCTAATAATGAATCCTTCAATGAACACATTTCATTTTATTAAATTCAGAACAGATTATTAAATATCCTTCTTAAAGATGGCAGGAGAGAAACAACTAAGAAATGAGGAATCAAAAGTCTGTTTCCCTACTATGGGTCAATGAGAGGGATGGGTAAGGGCTATGGATGTATGAGTTCTTTTTTTTTTTTTATTTTTATTTCTTTTTTCTGACGTGACGTAAGTGTTCTAAAAATGATCACGGTGAAGAATACAAAACTATGTGATGATACTGTGAGCCATCGATTGTATGATTTTTGGACTGTACGTGTATGGATGTTTCTCAATAAAAATATATTTTTTAAAAGGTCTGTTTTCCCATCGGGGTGACAACGAGGGCAAGCTTTATGTTGTTATTAGGCCCAGATCTGAGCCCACAAAGTAGATGAGTCACGACAAATTGCAGATCGATTGCCACAAACGTACGACCGAAAGGTGGCTACGTTCTTTATCTTTTGGCATTCTGAATTCATAAAACTGAGGGTGTTCAATCTGCAACCATCTCCAAGGTTGGGGAAGAGATGAAAAAAATAAAGACCCAGGTGGGCACAGGTGACTGAGAAGAAATCTCATCAGTCAATATCAAAGCCAAGCAAACTCTGGAGGGTGGGGGTGGGTGGGGGTGGGTGGGGTGGCAGCAGATGGCCAGCAGGCAGGGCCACGGGGATGCAGGACCACAGTCTTCTATACGGCATTCCACCGGGGGGGATGCCTGCTGGGGTGAAGTGATGGCATCGCACCAGATGGCCAGCCCACCACCTGGGGCCGCCACCACAGAGCAAGCTTGGCGATTTGCGAGAATTTCTGCCTCACCTGAACGGAGAAAACTAACAGAGGATAAAAAACATTGCAGCTACTGCAACCCTTGGGGTTAATGAGACTAGAATCCTGAAAAGGGTAGACATTTGAGTTATTTTATCAACAGTTCTTCTTTGGCTGCATGAAAATAAACCAATAAAATTTAGACTATAGAAAAAAAAGCACCTCCCCAATAAAAAATTTACGAATTGTAGGGCTTTATAAATACTAACTACAGCTGAAGGAGATTAAAAAATCACTTAAAGAAGTACTAACTAGGAGACCTAACTGACTACCAAATCGTCTCAGACTATATTTGAAGCACCCAATCACCCATATATCAACTAGCAACCTGTAAATGAGCTAAAGTCAGAAATTACAATTATATTTGTAAAAGGCATATACACACACATAAAAGGAGGAAAGGAAAAACACCAAAATCCTAACACTGGCTGAGTGATAATGCTGTGATTACGGGTGATTTTTTTTCTTCTAATTTGGCTACAAATGGAAGAATGGGCGCTAACGAGTCGCAAGAAGTGTCACGTACCATTCCAGGTGAAGGACCAGCCCATGGTGGGTTGGTTGATCTCTTCTTTTTTTCACCTTCCAAGCCATCACCTACTAATTTGTGGCTCAATAGCTCACGCCACCCCGACATTCAAACCAGTCTAGTGCCTGGTCTACGGACGAGTCCACTGATCACACGCAACTGGATGGCCCCCATTGTCTAATTGCCATGAAAGTTTCTAAACTTCTAATTCCTGACTTATCTTGCCACAGACTGGTAATAAGCAGCGGGAACCCGCACTGATCCACATCGTGGAATACCCCTGGGATGGGGGGCTGCAGGTCTGAACCCCACTTCTGATTCCTTGTGTGCTCCAACCCAATAAAAATCTGTATGCTTGTGGGCAGACAATCGGAAGAGTCTCCTCCTTTCAAAACTTATATTCATTGATATTTAAAGATTACCTTGTGAGAAATAAAAGTATATATAACTTTTTTTAACTTTTAATTAAATGATGATGAAATTTAGGGAAAGGAGAAAGGCCTGAAACTAACATTAATTCATTATTTCAGGCTTGTAAAAGAAAGACCACGAAGATGGAAAGTCAGTGCTGTAGACAGATTAAAGGGAACAAAAGAAGGAATGAGTCTAGCTCAGGCCCTCTGCTCACCTCTTTTACCTGCTTTAGTCTCTGACCCAAGTCTGGAGTGCACTGTGAACAGCCCCGCAATAAATTCTGCATTTAACCCCGGTTCAGAACCTCCCTCACATTAACCCAACTGGTCCTAAATTCTACCAGCACAATCCACGTTAATCCTGTAAATATCTTAATGATCTCTTTCTTTTGGTTGCATGTTTATAGTTCTCTGCTTTTACTGCATTTTTCTATCTTCTCACAGGTATTTTTCTGGCAAAAGGGATTCAAGCAGAGCCTGGGACAGACTCAGAGACTTGCAGCTGGACCGCTTCAGTATCAGCAGCCCCCTTCCATAAATCAAAAGGTGAATTTCTGGCAGCCTGATGGTCCTGTAATAGGATATACTTCACGTAAAGGTAATTACACTTCCTGGGGCCCAGAACACTTTTTGCCATCACCTTAAACTGCTCTAGGTGAGATCTGCAGGCCAGCGGGTCTGATACTAGCCCAGACGCAGTGCTGGTTGATAACTATGGAGGATTTTACTTTTGGGGAAGGAAACAAATGCAATCAATTCCTTCCAGTTGGCCTCATACCTGCCCCCTCGGTAAATCAGAAAGTAATGACAACAAACTATTAGTTCAAATGCTCCACAATCAGGGTCTCAAATTGTAGGAAAACTATGAGACCTTGAACCCTCCTTGCTGTGGACTGCTAAGAAAAGGGGCACCAACTTTCTGACAAATGGAATACAGCAGACCACGATCCATCTGAAGTAAAACTGAGTCCAATATAATCCACATGTGTTACATACAGAATAGAAATCTAACCTTGAAATAGCAATCATTTATCTGTCAAAATGACAAAGGTTGACAATAGCTCTTTTTTACACTAGCAGTCAGCCAAGGAGAAAATATATATCCCATTTTCTTATCAGTATTTAGATGGGAAGGTGCTCCAGAAAAATACTGAAAGCAGGATAGAAAAAGAAAATAATTTTCACATTCGCCCTTCTTTCTAATCTTGTGGCCAATATCACTGTCCAAACCTTAGCACCTTCTTCCTGAGCTGGTCCCAGATTACCAGGAGAGTTAGGCACGTACTCAGCACTAAGTAGATGTTGCCTGTTATGTCCCAGCAGCAGAAGTAGGATTCGCTTATACAATCAGAAAAGTTATTGAGCACCTACTGTGTACAAGGCACTGTTCTAGGGACTGACTATACAACAGCAAACAAAGCAGATGAAGTCCCTGCCCTGCTGAAGCCGACTAGTGATTTTAACCCAGGTGTCTTTGTCTCCAATGCCTATTGCTGTTAAACCAGGGATTGCAAACTCAAATGCCTAAAGGGGCCAGGCAGATAAAATAAATGAGTTGGGTCAGTTACTAGCTGGCTGTTCACCAAACCTGTTACCTCTTCTTCCTGGACCTACTGTTGGCTTACGTTTTCCAAGTATGTAGGTGTGGCCGTGAGACTGAGCTCTAATGCATGGAATGTGTGTAGAACGATGCACATCATTCCAGACCTGTCCCCCTTTCTCTTTCTCCTTCCATGTGCTGGACACAGACAAGCACAGCAGTCTTGGAAGCCACAGAATGAAGATGGCAGATCCACAAGATGGAAGGGTCCTGAGTCCCTGAATCACCACTTGGAAGAGAGCAACCACCAATCAGGAACACTAATTTGGGCCTTTATGGGAGTAAGAAATAAAATTCTACAGCTTTGAGCATATACTCGCTTTGGGTAGCTGTGTGTTACCACAGTTAATCCATGTTAGCCAACATGTGAAAGAAAACAGGGGGAGCCACAGCAGGCCCCCGTCCAAAGGGGACACCTACTGAGTTTCAGCCAATTGTGGCCTTATATAGGAGTATGAGACCAGTGAGACCAATCCTCTGATTATTTCAAAAGAACCTGGAAATCCACATTTTCACAGAAAAGCTCTTGATTTTTTTAAATAATTTTTAATTTTTTTCACAAGTGTCTAATTTTTGAAAATACATTTGTGGACAGTATTCTACTCCATCACTAATGCTATGCATAAATGTTTCTTGGCAGAATAGTCAAGGAAGTTTTTAGGATCAGAAATAATATAATAGGGTGTTATCAGTATGGTGAGAACATATCAGGAAATTATTTTCCCTCCTCCGTACAGGCCACACTTATCCTGTACTTCTGTATGTGCAAGATCCTGTGCTAAAACAAAGAGGACATGATTCCAGCCTTTAGGATACTGGCTTTCGAACTTTCATACCCTAGAACTTAAACTGCTTCCAGAGACATCCCACCTTTTAATAATTTAAGTAGGTCTGTTTCTTGCCCTGAGAGCACTGACTTCAGAGTAAAATATCTCAGTTGTTCCTTATTGCTGACTTGACTTTATAGTATAGTTTTCCCTCTTACTCTGAGCAACTTGTCTTGCTAGCCACTCAACTCATTGATTCTTCTAGTAGACGTAACTGTAAAAGCATGGGATCTGTTATAATGAAAATAGCATTTACACTTTGATCACGTTTTTAGAAAAGGGTCTCCTCCCCAATAGATGGAGGTGGCTGAAGGATATACTGACTGAGAAGTAGAATGGCGAACAGTGGTATATACATATGATCAAATATTGTGCTGCTACAAAAAGAAATGAAGTTGGGTGGAACATTAGGTGATGCAAAATAAGTCAAAAATAAAAGAGCAAATATGGTATGGTCTCATTTAGAAAATACTTACAAGAAAACTGGGCCCTAGATTATAAGTTTAATTTATAGCAGTCACATTTAGTCTGGAAATTGTTATTTATAGATTTTGAGAGGCTGTGCTATATATAGGTATAATCTGGTATTTTCCGGGAACTTTGGGTACCTGTGTGTCATTCAGAGTAGGAGTTCTGAAGTTCTGAAGGTCAACATTGCCACATACAACAGCTGATAAAAAAATTGAAAAAGAGATCAGGCTTCAATTAGAGAGAAGAGCGAAGCCGATGGGGTCAGGACTAAGGTAAATCAGAATACAGAAGTAAGGAGGACACTGTATTTTAGAACTTCACCTAATGTAATGAGACCAAAGGAAGAAAGGCTTATTTTGTCCAAAACCTAAATTAGCACAGAATCTAACTCAACCTGTGTGGATACCCAAACACAGCGCGCCCAGAATGGGAATGAGGACTTTTAATTCTGTATATCTTAATGTAATGCCGAGATACATCACAGAGTATGCTGAGCAGATAATTTTAAAGTATTGGCAAAGCCGATATATCCCAGAGTAACTTGGATAGTGAATAAAGAAATATTTGCAAAATCCCCTTTGAGGATTGAAGAGAAAGGAGGAAATATTCAACTTCCCCATTTGGAGAACTTCTGATATTCTCTCACTGAGGACAACCAAATCAACAGGCCAAGCCCTCGATCTTGGGGGTTGCCCCTATGAAACTTATTCTTGCAAAGGATAGGCTAAGCCTACTTCAAATTAGGCCGAAGAGTCACCCCAAGAGAACCTCTTTTGTTGCTAAGATGTGGCTTCTCTCTCTCTCTAGGTCAACTCAGCAGGTGAACCCACTGCCCTCCAACACTACATGAAATATGACTCCCAGGGTTGTAAATCTCTCTGGCGATGTGGGACAAAAGTCCCAAGATGAGCTGGAATCTGGCATCAAGGGTCTGAGAAAGCCGTCTTGACCAAAAAGGGGAGAAGAGAAATGAGACAAAATAAAGTTTCAGGGGCTGAGAGATTTCAAACAGAGTTGAGAGGTTATCATGGAGGTTATTCTTATGAATCATATAGATAATGTTTTTTAGTTTATATTGGAGTGGCTGGAGGGAAGTACCTAAAACTACTGAGCTGCATTCCAGTACCCTTGATTCTTGAAGACTATTATATAAAGACATAACTTTTACATGGGGGTGCAAGGGTAGTGCAGTGGTAGAATTCTCACCTGCCATGTGGGAGACCCACGTTTGATTTCCGGCCCATGCACTTCCCAAAAAACAAATGTTCTAGTTTGCTAGCTGCTGGAACGCAACATGCCAGAGATGGATTGGTTTTTAATAAAAGGGGATTTATTTCATTAGTTCTTCAGAGGAAAGGCAGCTAATTTCAACTGAGGTTCTTTCTTACACAGGAAGGCACAGGGTGATCTCTGCTGGCTTTCTCTCCAGGCCTCTGGGTTCCAACAACTTTCCCCAGGGTGATTTCTTTCTGCATCTCCAAAGGCCTGGGCTGAGCTGTGAGTGCTGAGATGGGGTATGCTCAGCTGCTTGGGCTGTGCTACGCTGAGTCTCTAATTTAAGCACCAGCCAATTAAGTCAAACATCATTCCTGGCAGAAGGCATGCCTCCTAGCCAACTGCAGATGTAATCAGCAATAGATGAGGTTCACATGCCATCGGCTCATGTCCACAGCAATATAACTAGGCACCTTCACCTGGCCAAGTTGACAACTGACTCTAACTACCACAACAAACAACAAAACAAACAAACAAAAAAATGGTGCTGCAATAACAGGATACTCACTAGTAAAAAGAATGACATGTGACCCCACCATAAAGCATACAAAAAACAAAAAGACAAAATTTTACAATGTGACTGTGTGATTGTGAAAACCTTGTGTCTGATGCTCCTTTTATCCAGGGTATGGACAGATGAATAAAAAAAAAAGATAAAAATAAATAAATAATAAGGGGTAAAATAAATTGGGTAGATGGAACTAACTAGTGCTCAATGAGAGGGAGTGGTAAGGGGTATGGTATGTATGACCTTTTTTCTTTTTGCTTTTTATTTCTTTTTCTGGAGCAATGCAAATATTCTAAAAAATGATCATGGTGATGAACACACAACTATGTGATGATATTGTGAGCCACTGATTGTACACCATATATGGACTGTATGTGTATGAAGATTTGTCAGTAAAAACTAAAAAAAAAAAAAAAAGGATTGGCAAAGTCCCTTGAGGGATGGAAAAAAATATATGGAACTATTAAACTTTACCACCAGGGAAACCCCGGATACTGTGTCAAACATTAGGGACACCCAAATCAATAGTTCAAAAGCCCTTGATCTTGAGGCTTGCTCTGGTGAAGCTTATTTATGTAGAAGAGAAGCTAAGCCTACCTACAGTTATGTCTAAGAGTTACTTCCAGAGGACCTCTTTTGTTGCTCAGATGTGGCCTCTCTCTGTCTAAGCCCAACACTGCAAGTAAAATCATTACCCTTCCCCCCTACATGAGACATGACATCCAGGGGTGAAAGTCTCCCTGGCAATAAGGGAGATGACTCCCAAGGATGAGCCTGGCCCTGGCACCATGGAATCAACAATGCCTTCCTGACCAAAAGGGGGGAAAGAATTGTAGCAAATAAGGTAGCAGTGGCTAATAGACTTCAAATAGAGTTGAGAGGCTTCTCTGGAGGCTACTCTTAGGCAAGCTTCAGCTAGACATTGCTATTTATCATGATTTGCCAAACTCCAATCAAAACCATTTCTGCCAACCCTAAAGAACATCTAGGGCTTTATCTGAGATTCTATAAAGATTCCATGAACTATGATTACTTTCCAGAAACCTACAACATCCTGATGGGTTCCTAGGCGAGATAAGTCCTAAAATCCAGAGGGGCCAGCCTCTTCAGAACATCAAGTAGCTCTATCCCCCTATCCCATATTACTGACAGCCCCTTCCAACTTGGAAAAAGTAAGAATGGGATAGCCCAAATAACCCTAAAGATTAGGAGAAGGTGGAGTTATAACAGAGAAGATAGGATTTAACAAATGAGAATGACTGCTGATTCATTATATTGATATTTCTTTTAGTCTCCAGTGTCTTGGAGAAGCTAGAAGGAAACACCTAAAATTGTAGAACTGTAACCCATACCAAGCCATAACTAATTGCTGTGGTGTGCTTTGAAATGTATTGCTTTTTTGTATATATGTTATTTTTCACAATAAAAAATAAAAAAAACAAAAAAAAGCTAAAGGAAG
Source organism: Myrmecophaga tridactyla (assembly GCA_004026745.1). NCBI lineage: Eukaryota > Metazoa > Chordata > Mammalia > Pilosa > Myrmecophagidae > Myrmecophaga > Myrmecophaga tridactyla. The sequence goes on along the minus strand of PVIY010038696.1, from coordinate 13,290 downwards.
AATAACAAATGTGGCAAAATGCTAACAGTTGGTAAAACTGGCTATCTGGGTAGGAGGTATGTTGGAGTTCCATGTATTGTTTCTGTATTATTTTCACAACTTTCCTAAGTTTGAAATTATTTCAAAATGAAAGTTAAAAAACAGAAAAGGGTCTCCCAGACCATAGCGTAACTGTAATTACCTTTTGACAACCACTGTTCTAAGGAGCTCACAGTGTGATGGAGGAGGTAGACCAGTAGACCATTAGGGATGGTCCTGAGGGTGGGAACAGAGAGGACAACACTGCCTACAGTGACGGGCAACGTGGGTACCCAGGGAAGACTACCTGAAGGAGGTTTTGCCCAAAATGAACCTTAAAGAAAGCACAGATGCTAACCAAGCAGAGAATGCTGGCAAGGGCTTCCCAACCAGAAAGTCTAAACTGTGGGAAGGTAAATGGGCATGAAAGGGCTTTTGGGAAACTGCAAGTCTGGCTGTAGTCTCAGAGAGGAGTTGGAGGTAGCTCATAGAGGACTCAGACTGCTAAGTATTGGAGGTAACCTGAGTTAAGGGCAGCCACTGAAGGAGGTAGGCATACATCTTATAAAAGTTCAGGCTGGAGGATGAGACTAGTTTGAAGGGACCAAGATTGGAGGCAGAGGGCCCCATTAGAGGCTAGGCTTTGGTAAGACCCGAAGGAAGGAGGACCTGATATAAGGCAACAGAGACAAGAAGAAGAAAGAACTACAAAGGTGCTTAGAAATATAATTAGTAAGATGTAGCAGCCAGCCTGATGAGGAGAGGGAGGAAAAGGAGTCTAGAATGATTCTCAGATTTCTGGTTCCAAAAAACAGGTGGTGGCTGCACTTACTGAAATAGTATATACAGAATGAGGAGCAAGACTAGAAAGGAGATTTTGAGAAAGAACTGTTGCATTGTCAGTAGCTATGGAATTTCTGATCAGAGATGTCCAATAGTCAGGCATAGGAGTCTCATCCTCAGGAGACAGCCAAGAGGTTTTCTGCATCATTGGTACCTACATGGTTGTTAAATCCATGGTTCTGATGAGGCTGCCCTAGGATAGTCTATAGAATGACAGAGCAGAGGGGATTAGGCAGAAAACAAAGCCCCAGGATTAAGCAATCAAGAAATCACTGGAAGCCTTTCCATGGAGGAGTGGAAGAAATGGAGTAAGTTAAGGAAACAATGAAATGGAGGCTATAAGCTTGACTTCCCTGAGGATGGGAGGACACAGCAGGGCAAGACCTGGAAGTACAAGGAATCTTGATTTAGTAACTATAATGCCCAGGTAGCCAGGCAGGTAAGGGAAAAACATCTTAGGAGGCATCTGAAGATCTATGATTCATAATGCAAATTAGGGTTTGCCTAAAATGTGGAAGCTTCATACTAATTTTATTTTAATTTTAGCTATGATTTCAGAGCATATGGCCATGTCCCCTTTCCATCAACTCAGGTGGTTGGAAATGGAATGGCAAGGTCTCTCTTCTGCTTCAAACTAAGCAGCAGCTCTGAAGATAAAGACTAGAATCTACCACCTGTCTCCTGTGTGATCTGTTTCCTGTCACCTCTCCTTCCTGGTCCACCATCTACTCTCCCCTCAACTCCTGTCCACCACCCACAGGGACCTTCTCTAGGGGTCAGAAATGAACAACACTCCGGACCCCAGAGGACACTATCTCCTTTGGCCTTTGCCCTAAATCCCTCCCTTCACTCCCAAATCTCTGCCCCCTCTGCCTGGTCACCTCCTCCTATTTATGCATCCTTCTGATGTTGGCTTAGATGTCACTTCCCCAGGAAAGCTTTCCCTGACCATTTTCCTCCTCACTCCCCCAGCCTCCTCCTGTCCTATCCCCAACGCTCTCGGCTTCCCCTTCGGAGCATTCACCTCCACTGGTAATTCCATACCTGCCCCAACCAGCAGCTGACTAACGTGTGGCTTTCCCACAGGAACAGATGTCTGTGTCCTCACCACTGGACTCCTTATAGCCGGACAGAGCCTGACACATACCCAGGTGCTCTTTAAATGTTTTCTGAATTAATGCATATAATTAAAAATCAGTTGGAAGCCACAGACATTATTATTTAAGATAGTACGTCATAAAAACTGAGTCACGGTGAGGAAAATCAGACAGTGGCTCCCTAAGGAGGCAGAGGGGAGTAGGGAGGAGATAGAGAGGGGCAACAGAAAACTTACTTCCCAGGGGAACTGTAAGTTTCTGTATCCTGATAATAATCCAGGCTACACAGGTGAATGCCTTGTCAAAACTTAGGAATTTATACTTAAGATTGCTGAGCTCGTTGAACTGTGTTCCAGTAGCCTGGATTCTTGAAGAAGACTGTATAACTATATAGCTTTTACAGTGTGACTGTGTGAATGCGAAAACCTTGTGTCTGATGCTCTTTTTATCCAGAGTATGGATGGATGAGTAAAAAATAATAATATAAGGATAATAAATATGTAAATAATAGAAGAGATAAAGGATAAAAATTTAGTAGATTGAAATACTAGTGGTTGATGAGAGGGAGGGGTAAGGGGTATGGGATGTATGAGTTCTTTTTTTTCCTTTTTCTGGAGAGATGCCAATGTTCTAAAATGATCATGGTGAAGAATACACAACTGTGTGATGATATTGTGAGCCACTGATTGTTTTATGTGGTTGGACTGTACATGTGTGGATATTTTTCAACAAAAATATTTTTAAAAAATTAAAAAAAGATCGCAGAGTTCCACTGTATGTTAAAATTTACCCTAAAAAAAAGAACAATTAACAAATATTAAGCTTTCATTAAATGGCATGCACACTGAAGTGTTCAAAGGTGAGAGGAACTGATAGCTGTAACTTACTAACTTACTTTGCAACATCAGCAAATAGGATGGATTGATGGGAGGACAGAGGGACAGATGGAGACATAAGACAAACACAGCAAACTGTTTATTGTCCCACCTAGGTGGTGGGTCTTTGGGTCTCCGCTGTACAATTCTCTCAACCCTTCCATATGTTTGAAAGTTTAACAATAAAACATTGAAGGATACAGACTGCATGGCATAGCTGAAAATAGATTTGCAGTGTAGTCAGATCTGGTTTCAAATCCAGCTCCACAATTTACAAGCAATGCACCCTCAGGCAAGTAACGTTCTTAAATGTTCCCTCAATTTTAGCTTCCTCCAAGCCAAATGGGCCAGAAGGATCTCACAATGTTGTCCTAGGGATTAAATATGATAAAAGCCTTAATCCAGTGATTGACACAATAATAAGTGCAAGTTCTCTTATTCAGAAATCAACAGCCACAAACTAGGACAAACCTTCAATAAAACAAAAAAGAAGGCGCCTGTCCATTTTTTTCCCTCTTGCTGCATCCCAAGGGAAATTATAGGAATAAATTAATTGTGCTATTTTTATAGGTAACGACGCTGACCTTCTATCGGTAGGACACTTGGCACTCCACGTCTAAGGAGAGTGACAGATCTACCCCACCAACACCTCCTCGCTGCACCTCCCAGAGGCCAACACCCCGCTTTGTAAGGGCGGGCCGGGTCAGCAGCACTGTACGAAGTGGGACATCTTTGGAATTGTAAGCAGCCCTCCTGGGCCCCCCTTCCTAGATGTGCAAAGGAAAAGAGCCAACCAGTTAGGCCTCTAGAATTGCTAAAGCCTCTGCCATACTCTCAGAAGTGGAAATCTCCATCGAGACTGTCTTTGCTTTTAACGTAATTACATGAACTGAGAGTTGGCCTTCTGGTCATCATTAAAGTCATAAAATCAAGAGTAAGAGCAAGCATTCAACTGAAAAATGTCTATGAGGCCACTGCATGGACTTCGCCTCTCTAGGCTTGGAAGATAAAAGAAAGGTTTGGAGGTGGCAACTCCAAATGAGAAGGAGGTGCTGACATCTGGAAGCCAGGAAAAATGACATCTTTTGCAGCCAGGGAACAAAACCAATGCCCATAAAGAAAATGAGAATCTGATATCTTAAAAGCAGTGAAAGGTTAATTATTTGCCATAAGTGAGACAGTAAAGTCAAAGGAAATTGCAATTTTTCAGAAAGTGTCTCTGTGTGTGCAAAGATGCACACTTGGTACTGTGCACGCCAGATCTAACTTCCATCCTCTCTACCTTTGAAATCTTGTTCCCATTTGCATAATTACAAACCCTTCTAGTAGGCTGACCTATTAAGCATAGATGTCAAACTCCCTGAAATACCTGCACTTGTGCAAGCTGCCTTGCTCTAGGTCCGACTGTATATACGGACAGGAGCAGCGGGTGCTGGCACCCGGTCAGATTGGCACTGAGCTGGTTGTGCGCATGTTATCTCTACTCCATCTTCATGTTAGTAACCTGGAATCAGCTGTAGTGGGAGTACTCATACCAAGGAAACTGGCCAATCTTACTGCTATTAGGGAGGAGACAAATTTAGGGAAGACTGCCCTGCCCACACTACCTTATTTAAAACTGCCTTTTGCCAAAAGCCATACCTGAAGGGGCAAGCTCAAGAAGCCATTTTCATAGCATGTGTCCCTTCTCCTCCAGCCACCGCACGCTGGATGAAGGGTGGATCCCTGATCCCATTGACCGACCTCAGGCAGCCTGGTTCTGCCTCGCAGGAACGTGTGACTGGGACCAAGCCGGGCTGGTAGGCCCTTCAACTGAAAAGTCTTGCCAACTCCGGCTGCGTTGAGCACCATGGCACATGAAAGCTCCAGACAAGATTTACTCACAGGGAAGCTGTGGGTAAGCAGAGAAAACCCAGTCTGCAGAAGAATTGAACTAGGCAGGTAGGAAGAGAGAGAGAGAGGCAAGAAGCCCCTGGGCTCATGAGACACAAAGCCAGTAACCTCAGCCTATTTATTATCCAGGTGGGCGATAAAACAAATGTGTGAGAGCTAGGGAGTCAAACTGCCCAGGCTATGGCATGTAATTGTGTGAGCTTGGACAAGTTACTTGGCCTCTCTGTGCCTCAAGTTCCTTCATCTGAAACACGGGGATAATAACAGAACCTGTTCTTAGGGTTGTTGTGCGAATCAAATGAGCTGATACTCGGTAAGTGTTAGATATTATTTCAATCAATTAATTATAATCCTCATGTGGCCTACTTATACTTCTTTCCTATTCTGAATATGTCCCATGAGACTCCCCTGTGGCCCGAGGCCCCATACTTGAGCTACTTTCAGTTGCGTAGCTAAGGCATATGTGTTGTCCCTAAGTACTCTATGCCCTGCATCATAGAACGATGTAAAAATCCCTGCATCACTTGGTATGGCCTTTACGAATCACTTCTTCAATACTCTCTTAGGAGTGGTGTGAGATTCATACAGGAACAGAGAGCTGAACAGCTCAACAACTGTGAAGTGCTGTGCCAAAGTATAGGAACTGTTAACCTCCTAGGGAAAAGTGAATACACTGCATTGGTCATAGAAACGAGGGGAAAAAAAACAACACTTGTTTAAAATATAATCTTTAATTGCCAGACCAGAGATAAGAAATCATTCCCCATCCTACTGAAGACAAAGGTTTAGATTTTGTAGGATTCACCAGGCTGACCCGTGTTCACCTCCAGCACTAATGGGACAGTAGCAGGAAAGACAGCCCTGTGATGCTGATTTCTGACCACCCTCTTCATGCACTTTAATTCCATGCGGAGTAAAGCTCATCATCTACAGCCTCCTATTCTTTCCAAAACAAAGACTCATTATTTGATAATGAAATGTGTGGGTTCTGGAGAGACTGATGCTCTGCTCTTTTCAACAAAGACTTATAAGCTGTACTATTAATTTCAACACATTTTCCTCGCAGGCTTCACATTTTCCTTCAGCTTCCCTTGGCTCACTGTTGACGTTTGGTAAATAAAAAGAGAAGTGACAGAGGTGCGGCGTTCATTACCGGGGCATAAGTAGAGGGGTAGGTCTAGGAGTTCTAGTTTTATTCTAGACGCTTAATGCCATATTTTATGTTGAAAGGCATCAACAGAAATATTCCACACGTTGCTATTTACTGGCACTGCATAAATACCAAAGCCATTTCGTGTTTCTGATGTGAGGAGATTCCATTTCAAGTTAAGAATAGATTTAACATATATAAATCAAAATCAAGCTCCCCTCTCATGGGTAGGATGCATTAGGCAGAGGCTCGCCCAAGTGGGCAGAGAGCAGGTGCGACAATGACCTTGGGCTAAATGCTCGGGCAGTGGCAAGGCCCTGTTCACATCTACATTAGCTTAAACACAGTGTTTATCCCCATCCTACTTGGTGTTTAAAAGGGTTCATGATTTTCCTTAAAATCGGTGAAAGTACTTCCCAGAGTAGGAGGCCAAGGAATAGAGGAAATGGAAGGAACAGTCTAAGGAGATATTTTAACTCTCTGAGTATGAATCTCACCTATGCTTCTCAAAACCGTTTTCTTTCTATAGTGAAGGCTTTTTGTTGTTTGCACAAGAAGTTCAAATTATATTATGATGAAATTTAGTTAGCAAGGAAAGAGGGCCATAATGTAATGTTAAGCGGAAAAAGCAAGATATTTTACATTACACTTTTTTGTTGTTGCTGTCAGAGAAGTTGTAGGTTTACAGAAAAATCATGCACACCATACAGATTCCCCTATTATTAACACCTTTCATTAGCTGTTTCATCGATATAATTCATAAAAAACATTTTTATAATTGTATTATTGGCTATGGTCTATCGTTCATCATTGCACTATTTTTCCCTTAAGAAATTAAGTGAGGATATGTATATGGATATAAGTATTTATTTGAAAAAATGTCTGAAAGGACCCATCAAACTTGACAGCACAACTCTAGAGAGTAGCAATGGGGCCAACAGTCTTTTGCATTTTACTGCATAATTGCTTTTTTTTTAATTTATTAAAGTAGAAATTACTTTTATAATTTTCAAAAAGCTAATGAAGATTAAAAAGGACCCACTATTTAACTGGGATCCAAAATGGAACCATGACAGCAAAAAATGGGCAAAAGCTTCTTTTCTTTACTGGGTTGTTGCCAATGTAGGAAGAGGTAAGAAACTCAGTTGATATAATCACACTAAAAGTTCTGCTTAGGGGGTCATAAACAAAGGCCAGGGGGCTGGGGGCAAAAGGAGAGGGCTTAAGGCTCTTTTTCACAGATGATAAAACCAAAGCCCTAAAAAGTAAAATGACTTGATAAAGGACAGACAGCCTCAGGCTGCTGAACACAATTTCCAAAGCAATCTCCGTAACTCAGGCTGTTCTCTCTAGACCTTAAACCAAATCTCTGCTCAAATGTTCAAGAAGTGTCCACTGACAGCCTTGAGCATGAGTAAATGTACTCAAGGTTTCTGATACTTTTTCTTTTACTAAAGGAAACCTTGAGTGATTTTCAATCTCCTCTATAAGACCATAGACCTGATGGGAGAAATAATACCAATTCTACAAACACTTTAAGAAAGCAGAAGAGGGAACACTTCTCTACGATTTTACGGGCCAGGGTTACCCTTATATTAAAGCCAGACCAGAAAAAGCATTTCAAGAAAGGAAAGCTATAAACCAATAACCCCCATGAACAGAGACTCAAAAATTTCTTAACAAAAATATTAGAAAATCTAACCCAAATAGATTTGCAAGGTTGGTTCAACATCCTAAAATCAACCAACTCATCCTTTTCCAGACTAAAAAAGAAAAAAAAATGTGATCATCTCAGAAATATGGAGAAAAATCTCTATCTATACATGATTAAAATCCATAGTAAACTTGATAAAGATGGGAACTTCCTCAACCTGATAAAGGGTAAGCACAAAAAATAAATATAGCTAACATCGTACTTAATAGTGAAAGACTGAATATTTTTCCCTAAAATCAAAGCAAGGATGCCCACTCTCACCATCACTATTCAGTAATACACTGGGGGTCCTAGACAATGCAATAAGGCAAGGAAAAGAAATAAAATTCATGCAGATTGGAAAGAAATAGAATTGTCTTTATTTACAGATATCATGATTACCTACATAGGAAAATCCCAAAGATTCCACTTTAAAAAAAAAAACTACCAGAACAGAGTTCAGACGTTCCACAGGATACAAGGTTAATATTTTAAAAATCATATTTCTATGATTTAAAGTACCATTTACCAGAGCACTGAAAAACATGAAACGCATATGTACAAAAGTTTTATACTGAAAACTATACAACATTGATGAAAGAAATTAAAGAATACCTAAATAAATGGAAAGCGATATCATGTTCATGGATTGAAAAATTCAATACTGCCAAGATGTCAATTCTCCCCAACTAATCTAGACTCAATGAAATCCCAATCAAAATTCCAGCGGGCTTTTTTTTTTAATGATGATTCTAAAATCTAAAGGGAAAAGCATAAGACTTAGAATAGCCAAAACAATTTTGAAAAAGGAAAACAAAGTTGGAAGACTTGCAGGTCCCACACGATTTCAAGCTTGCTAGAAAGCCAAGGCAGTGATCTCAAACAGGGGAATTTTTTGTCCTCCAAGGAACATTTAGCAATGTCTAGAGACCATTTTCGTGGTCACAATGGAGGAAGGCAGTGTAAAGTGGTAGAGAGAGGTGCTACTGTCATCTCCTGAGCAGAAGCCAGAAATGCTACTAAATGTCCAATGTACAATGCACAGGACAGCCACACACACACACACACACCAAAAAACTATCCAACTCAAAATGTCAGTAGTACTAAGGTTAAGAAACACTGAGATAGAGAAACTAAGATAGTGTTGTACTGGTATAAGGACAGAAATACAGATCAATGGAACAGACTAGAGTCAAGAAAAAGATGCACACACATCTGCTAGGGTAATTCAATTGAGTAAGGATAGTCTTTTCAATAGATGGTGCTAGAACAACTGAATATCCACATAAAAAAAATTAACCTTACCTTCAACCATATACAAAAATTAACATGAAGTGGATCACAGACCTAAAAGTAAAAATAAAACTATAAAACTTCTCAAACAAATCATATTGTTGCTCCTGGTGACCTTGAGTTAGGCAAAGAGTCCTACACAAGGACACAAACACACACGCACACAAACACAAGTCATAAACTAAAAAGTTGATAAACTGGAACTCACCAAAATTTAAAATTTCTGCTCCTTCAAAGACACTGCTAGGAACCAAGCCCCCCAGACTGGGAGAAAATGTTCGCAAAACAATATCTGAAAAAAAGGATTTGTATCCAAAATATATTAAGAAAGCGCAAGATACAATAATAAGGAAACAAACAACCTGAGTTTTAAAATAGGCAAAAGATGTTTACAGACACTCCAAAGAGATACGGATGGCAAGCAAGAACATGAAAAGATATGCAACAAAAATATCATTTGTAGAGAAATGCAAACTAAAACCACAAAATGATACCACTAAAAAAACTATTAAAAGGGCTAAAATTATAAAACATCTTTAAACTGACACTATGAAGTGCTGGTAAGAAGGCAGAAAAGCAAGTGGAGCTCTCAAATCTTGCTAATGGGAATGCAAAATCGTATAGCCCCTTGGGAAAATAGTTTGGCAGTCTTTTCTAAAGTTAAACGGATGCCTAACATTTGACCCAGAAATCTCACCCAAAAGAAATGAAAGCTGTCCATGCAAAAACCTTTATGCAGGGCGGGCCACGGTGGCTCAGCAGGTAAGAACGCTTGCCTGCTGTGCCCGAGGACCCGGGTTCGATTCCTGGTGCCTGCCCATGTGAAAAACAAAAAAAAAAACAAAAAAAAAACTTTATGCCAAAAACCCAAATGTCTACCAATTTGCTGAACGGACAAACTGCGGTGAAACGGAATGAATACTACTCTGCAATAAAAAGGACAGAACAAATGATACTTGCAGCCATGTCAGTGATTCCCAAGAGCACCATGCTAAGCGAAAGAAGCCAGACATACAAAAAATTACATGCTGCATGAGTCAATGTATATAACCTTCTGGAAAAGGCAGAACTATGGGGACAGAGCTGAGATTAGTGGTTGCCAGGGGCAGAAAATGTGGGGGGGGGGGGGCAGGCGGGAACTCTTTGGGGTGATGTAAATGTTCTATATTTGGATTGTAGTGGTGGATACATGATTGTATATATCTGCCAAAACTCAGTATATAGTGTACTTAAAAAAGGGTGAATTTTGCCATATACAGATTATACCATCATAAACTTGACTTTTAAGAAAGAGGAAGAGCTCATGGGTGTGTTTTTTCTACAGCACGACGTTTCAAAAATCTGAATTGGTTGCTGACATTTGAAAACGAGAAGATTTTAAATAAATATCCAATTTTTCTTGAGAAGTCAGAAATATGGCTCATTCCCTCACAGGCTACAGGCGAGCAGGGGCCACACCTGTGGACAAGGTAGGTCGTTTCTGATCTGCCACAGGCCCCATCTGGCCTAATCCACCGAGGAACTTTATTGACCCAGTACACCACCCACGTGAATACGGCTTCTTGACCTGGACCACAGGTGACTTGAGGGACAAGTCCAACTCGCCCTCCACTACACCCCCCGCAATTAGGGAAGAGCCTGGAATCTTCTCGGGCCTGATAAATACTGCCAGATCAAAGTGACTCATTTGTCACCTTTCTACCTGCACCCATAACTGAATTTACAGCACCCAGACAGCTGGCTGCTCCCTTGATCCCGGAGTCCCCAAAAACAGATGTCATCCAAGGCAAACATCCCATGACCTAGAATAAAGCATCCCTCTGTGTGTTTAGAAATCCCCTGTAATATGTTGTCAAGCCACTCAAATGTTGTAGGGTCATTCCAACTATTCATTTTTGTCTGGAGAAGAGTAGAGTTGTTGTTTGTACTTTAAAAAAAGGGACTGGGGAGAAAGAAAACCACAATTTGGGACCGAAGGTTGATGAAAATATAAGAGGAAGCATGCACATTCATTTTGAATATTTTCAGATCATGTTCTAGTAATTTAAGACATAAAAGAAGTAAGCTTCTGAGAGATTCTCCGATTGTCCTCAGAATTTCAGTATCTCAAGCTTTCCACAGTGATGTTCTGTTTTAGGGGAGAGGGTGAGACGGGAAGGGAATATCTCACTTCTGTTTTATGCCAATATTAAAATTCCAGTGTTATTGTTCCCAAGATCTTCTTCTTTACTTTGCATATAAAATAGGAAAAGAAAGGTGAGACCAGGCTTGGGACATCTTGCAAGTATCTCTGAAGTGCTAATAATGTTGAGAGTAAAAAGTCCAAATATATTTTGTTCAGGGCTTCTAAATTTGAAACACACACACACCAAATTAAACACTCTTGTTTGTATATGCTAAAAAACGGGGTGGGGGGGAACTACAACATAATGTAATTATATCCCATCTTAAGCTCTCCCTGGGCCAACTTCCTGCCAGCCACCACCCTATCACTCTGCCTCCCTTTATGGAAAAGACTTTAAGTGTTGTATTATTCACTATCTCTGATTTCCATTCTTTCTTTCTCTCTTGAACCCTGTGCAATCAGACTTTTGTCTCCACCACTTTCATGGCTTCCAAACACCTCTACATCTACAAACCAATGTCCATTGCTAGAAACTTCTATCTCTACTCCTAGCAGCATTTGGTCCAGCTGATCACACTCTCCTCCTTGAACACGTTTTCTCTTGGCTTCCAGGGCACTGTTTCCATTTCCTTCCTTTCCTGCCCCCCTGCTGCTTCTCCTTGGTCTCCTGAGCTGGTCCCCTTCTTCTTCCGGAACCTTTAAATGCTGCAGTGCCCCAGGACTCATTGCTCAAATCTCTTTCTTCTCTATACTCACTCTCCATGTTTCTTGTCCAGTTTCAGCTGATAGCTCCCAAATTCATCATTCTGAACCCAATATCTCTCTGGAGTTCCAGACTCATTTGTTCTCACCGGCTACATGACATCTCTGCTTGGATGTTTAATAAACATTTCAAGTATAAGATACCAAAGCAAATTTTCTAACCCAAACCATCTTCCCAGCTGCCTGTGCCAAAAGCCTCAACACCATCTTGTTTTCATTTTTTTCTCTCCCACTCCAGCTCTAATCCATCCAAAAATTTAATTAGTCAAACCTTCAAAATATGTCCAAACTCTAACCACTTCTCACACCCTCCATTGCTACCACACTGTCTTAGCCATCATCATCTCCAGATGGGGTATCAACAGTAGCCCCCCACCTCATCTCCCTGCTTCCACCTTTCTTCTTACGGTCTTTTCTTCCAACAACAGCCACTGATCCTTTTAAAGCTGAAGTCAGATCACGTCACCTCTTGCCTGGATGCTCCAAGGCTTTCCATCTCATTCAAAATAAAATATCAAATCCTCAGCAGAGTCGATCAGTCCCACATGATCTGGCCCCAGCTCTCTCTCCAACATCATTTCTTATAACTCTCACTTTCGTTCACTCCATTCCACACTGACCCCCCTGCTGTCCCTCCACCAGCCCAAGTACAACTTCTCCTCGTGGCCTTTGCACTTGCTCTCTTCCCCAGTATCTACTGGTAGGTCTCTAATCAAATACCATCTCACCTTCCCTCACCCCTCTATATAAATGAGCATGGGTGTGAGGGCGCACACACTAACCCTCAGCCTCTTGCTATCCCCTTACCCTGATTCATTCTGCTTCTTAGCACTTACTGCCACCCAATCTACTTGATTTGTTTATTGTGAGTCCCTTAGACACTTGCTACCCAAAGTGGGGTCCAGGAACCAGCAGCCTCAGCATCACTCAGGTGCTTGATGGCATCTAAGCCTTTATCCCGGACCCACTGAGTCAGAATCTACATTTTAGCAGGACCCTTCAGTGATTCACATGCACGCGAAAGTCTGGAAAGCGCTGGGCTAATTTCTAATTGCCATGAGAGGAGGAGATTGATTTTGTTGATTACTGTAACTTCAGACAAGCTGGGCTCTCAAAACACATTGAGTGAATGAAGGAGGAATGAACTCCTGAAGTTGTTCCAAATGGAACTCCAAATTGATGACGAGTATAAGGACTTTGGAGGGAGGCAAGGAAGACATCCCAGGTCAAAATTATCTCCTCTATTATTGTATTAAATTAGAGATTCCCTGATGTCTCTGATTTGAAAGAAGCAGACCCTTCTTTCAAAAATGCAAATATATCCATGAATAAATAGTCAGTCATAGAGCTGTGTTCCAGTAGCCATGTTTCTTGATGATGACTGAACAATGATATAGCTTTCACAATGAGACTCTGCTAATGTGGAAACCTTGTGTCTGATGCTCCTTTCAGCTACTATATCAACAAAAGAGTAGAACATATGGAATAAAAATAAATAATAGGGGGAACAAATGAAAAAATAAATTTAGTTTGAAATGCTA
>PVIY010038695.1:0-23688 GCA_004026745.1 Myrmecophaga tridactyla | reverse complement strand
CTCCCCGAGCTCAGCGCATCAGTTTACGGCACTCCTAGACCTGTGCATGCTCACAGGCCCCTAATCACATCGTTCAGCTCTGGGATCCTCAGTTTTCAGCAGTCCTAGAACTGCTCATGCGCATGGCCCTCAGCCACACTTCCCAGCTCTGAGAAGGTGTTGACGTGTGCAGCTGGGTCACATCTGCCCCCAATCCATGAAGGCATACAGTCAACCTGCTACCACAGCTCTGCGCAGGCACACAAAGGGCCCCATGCCTTAGACCAATGCGCACCAAGGTTATGCCCCCAGACCAGTGCACCTGTACAGCTACATCCTCCCTGGCCACTGGGCACCCACATTCACAGGCATCAGCTTAACATCCACAACTGCACCTATACCTGCCCTGAAACAAATCACCACATTGGGTGCCCCACTCCAAACCCTGCTCCCTGCTGTACATCCATCCCACAAACACAGGACATTAGACTACTGAAAGATATCAATCCCAAAGTAAATCAACCAAGATATTTACAAGCAACGAAGACAGCAGAAGATCACTAAGCATATGACAATGCAGACAGATATAGCCCTGCCTAATGACCAAATTAAAACACCAGAGGAAACACAGACGTTGGAACAACTAATCAAAGATGTTCACACAACTCTACTTAATAAAATAAGTGGGATGGCAAATGACATAAAGGAGATCAAGAAGACAGTAGAACGGCATAAAGAGGAATTTGAAAGAATAAATAGAAAAATAGCAGATATCACAGAGATTAAAGACTTTGTTGACCAAATAAAAAAGCATGCTAAAGGCACACAACACCAGATTTGAAGGGACAGAGGAAAGAATAAGTGATATTGAGGACAGGCTGACTGACTTCAAAGCCTCAAAATAGCAAATGGCAAAAAAGATGGAAAAATCTGAATTGGATCTCAGGGAAATGATAGACAAAACAAAGTGCACAAATATAAGAATCACTGGTGTCCCAGAAGGAGAAGACAGCAGAAAGGGCTAGGAAGAGTAGTTGGGGATATAGTGGGGGAAAACTTCCCAACCCTTATAAAAAACATAAATATACAAGTCAAAGAAGCCTAATGAACTCCAAACAGAATAAATCCAAACAGGCCTTCCCCAAGACACATACTAATCAGTCTGTCAAATGTTGAAGAAAAGCAGAAAATCCTGAAAGCGACAAGAGAAAAACAATCTACTATGTACAAGGGAAACCAAATAAGACTGAGTTCAGACTACTCAACTAGCACCCTGCGGGCAAGAAGGCAGTGGTATTATATATTCACGATCCTGAAAGAGAAGGACTTCCAGCCAAGAACTCTGTACTCAGCCAAATTGTCCCTCAAAACTGAGGAAGGGATTAAAGTTTTCACAGACAAATCCTGAAAGAATTTGTCAACAAGAGGCCGGCCCTCCAAGAAATACTAAAAGGAGTTCTGACAGCTGAAAAAAAAAAGACAGGAGAGGGAGGTCTAGAGGAGGGCACTGAATTGAAAAGTACCACTAAGGGTCATTTAAATAATACAGAGAGAAAGAGGGGAAAGAATACATAGATCTGACAAATAAAATAAGAAAGATAAGATGGTGGACTCAAGAAACACCTTTTCAGTGATAACTTTGAATGTTAATGGACTAAAATTACCAATTAAAAATACAAATTGGCAGAATGGATTAAGAAATATAATCCAGCTATAATGTGCTTACAAGAGACTCATCTTAGAAACAAGGATATAAATAGATTGAAATGGAAAAGATGGAAAAAGATTTTCCATGTAAGTTGTAACCAAAAGAAAGCAGAAGTAACTATACTAATATTGGAGAAAATAGACTTTAAATGTAAAGATGTCATAAGAGATAAAGAAAGACACTATATACTACTACTAATTAAAGGATCGATTCACCAAGAAGATTTAACAATCATAAATGCTTTTGCTCCCAATCAGAGAGCTCCAAAGTACATGAAACAGACATTGGCAAAACTGAAGGGAGTGATAGATGTTTCGACAATAATAGGAGACTCCAATATATTACTCTCCTCTATAGATTCAACAGCCAGAAAGAAAATCAACAAGGAAATAGAGAAGTTAAATAACTTGAAAAACGAATTATACCTAACAGAAATATATAGGTCATTGCACCTCACAACACAAGGATATACATTTTTCTCTAGTGCTCATGGAACTTTCTTCAGGATAGATCATATGCTGGGGCACAAAACAGATCTTTATAAATTTAAAAACATTGAAATTATTGAAAGCATTTTCTCTGATCACAATGGGATGAAACTGGAGCTGAATAACCGCCAAAGAACGAGAACATTCACCAATATATGGAGATTAAATAACACACTCTTAAACAACCAGTAGGTCAAAGAAGAAATTGCTAGAGAAATCAGTAGCTATCTGGAGATGAATGAAAATAAGAATACAACTTATCAGAACTTATGGGATGCAGCAAAGGCTGTGCTGAGAGAGAAATTTATTGCCCTAAATGCCTATATTAAAAAAGAAGAAAGAACAAAATTCAAGGACTTAACAGCACACCTGGAGGAACTTGAGAAAGAACAGCAAACTAACCCCAAAGCAAAAAGAAGAAGAGAAATAAAGATTAAAGCAGAGATAAATGAATAGGAGAACAAAATAACAATAGAATCAATAAAACTAAAAGTTGGTTCTTTGAGAAAATCAATAAAATTGATGGGCCACTAGTAAGACTGGCAAAGAAAAAAAGAGAAAGGATGCAAATAAGCAAAATCAGAAATGAGAAGGGGTGCATTACCACAAACCCTGAAGAAATAAAAGAAATCATAAGAGAATACTATGAGCAACTATACGCCAACAAACTAGACAACTTAAATGAAATGGACAAATTCCTGAGAACACACAAAGAAGCTACACTGACTCAGGAAAAAATAGAAGATCTCAACAAACCAATCACAAGTAAAGAGATTCAATCAGTCATCAAAAATGTTCCTACAAACGGAATGAGCATATATTAAGAATGTTTGTGTTTCTTTCTTGTAATTTTTTTAATTAATAAAAAATTAAAAAAAAAAATGTTCTACAAAGAAAAGCCCCAGGCCAGATGGCTTCACAGGGGAATTTTATCAAACATTCCCAAAAGAACTAACATCAATCCTGCTCAAACTTTTCCAAAAAATTGAGGAAAAAAAGGAACTCTACCTAACTCATTTTATGAAGCTAATATCATTTTAATACCAAAACCTGATAAAGATGCTATGAGAAAACTACAGGCCAATCTCCCTAATGGACATAGATGCAGAAGTTCCCAATATAATATTATATGAAATTAAATCCAACAACACATTAAAAGAATTATGCACCCTGACTAAGTGGGGTTTATACCAGGGGTTTATACACACTTCTAGTGTGTCTAGAAGTAATATAATTTATACTTCTAGACACACTAGAAGTAATATAATTTATACTAATTATATTATACTAAAGTAATAATATAATTTATTACTTCTAGTGTGTCTAGAAGTAATATAATTTATACTAAAGAGAGGGGAGGGATGGAAAGATCAAGAAGATAGGATTTAACAAATGAGTATGAATGCTGAATCATTAAATTGGTATCTCTTTTAGTCTCCAGTATTTTAAAGCAGCTAGAAATAAAAACCTAAAATTGTGGAGTTGTAATCCATGTCAAACTCTGAAATATGTTCTTCAACTAATTGTTGTGCTGTGCTTTGAAATTTATAGGCTTTTTGTATATATGTTATTGTTCACAAAAAAAGAAGGAAAAAAGTCAATTGTGATGATAAAAAAAAATTTAAGCCTTCTAGCCTCCTATATTCTGGAGCAGCTAGAAGGAAAAAATCTGAGAGGATCGTTATGGTAGCCCATGACAAACTTTGGGATCTGTCCTGTAACTACTTGTTGAAGAGTGCTTTGAAAACTATTGCTCTTTAATTTCTTTGCTTTGTATATATGTTATGCTATACAATTTAAAAAGTTAAAAAAAAATGAGAGAGAAAATACAAATCCAAGTAATTTCCTTCCAAATCCAAAAACATAAACCACATCAAATCTATACTTCTACATTTTCCTTTGTTATCAAATAAAAGGTTAATTCAAGCTTGTCATTGATCCTGAAAGTCTTTCTTCTTATTCTGTCCGTCTAATCTCCCCCAGCTCTCTTCTGTTTTTTCCTTTTTAAATCTTTTTTTTGACAAATGTTCACACACATAAGTCCATCCATAGTATGCTATCAGTGGCTCTTAATATTGTCACATTGTTGTGTATTCATCACCATGATCAGTTTTAGAACATTTGCATCATTCCAGAAAGAAATAAAAAGAAGAAAGAAAAAATTCATACATCCCAAACCCCTTGCCCCTCCCTCTCACTCACCACTAGTATTTCAATCTACCCAATTTCTTTCTATCCCTTATCCCCTTCTATTATTTATTTGTTCATTTTTTCTGTGTTTTTGTACTCATCTGTTCATACCCTGGATAAAAGGAGTATCAGCCACAAGGTTTTCGCAATCACACAGTCACACAGTAAAAGCTATATATTTATACAATCGTCTTCAAGAATCAAGGCTGGGCTGGCCATGGTGGCTCAGCAGGCAGAGTTCTTGCCTGTCATGCCAGAGACCTGGGTTCGATTTCTGGTACCTGCCCCATGTGAAAAAAAAGAAGGCTATTGGAACACACTTTAACAGTTTCAGATACTTCCCTTCAGCCACTCCGATGCACATAAACTAAAAAGGGCTATCTATATGATGCTTAAGAATAACCTCCAGAGTAATCTCTCAACTCTGAAACCTCTCAGTCACTGAAAACTTGTTTTGTCTCACTTCTCTCTTCCCCCTTTTGGTCAAGAAGGCTTTGTCAGTCCCATGATGCCAGGTCCTGGCTCATCCCAGGAGTCCCCTCCCACTATGCTGGTTAGAAAATATTATGTACCCCAGAGAAGCCATGTTTCAATCCTGCCAATCTTGTGGGGGCAGCCATTTCTTTAATCCTCATTCAGTATTGCTGGGTGGGATCTTTTTTATTGTTTCTATGGAGCTGTGACCCACCCAATTGTGGGTGGTAACTTTTGATTAATGGTTTCCATGGAGATGTGTCTACCCACCCAAGATGGGGTTGCTTACTGCAGCCCTTTAAGAGGGAACCATTTTGGAAAGAGTGAAAAGAGAGAGAGCCGCCAGAAACTTCAGTGCAGAACTGACACAGATGCCGACACTTGGAGAACACAGACACAGATGTCTGGAGATGCTTGGAGCCCAGCAAATTTTGCCATGAGATGTTAAGCAAGCCAGAACCTGGAGAGAACCAAGGGAAGCCAAGAGATGAAAGCCAGCCCCAGAGAAGCAAAGTGAGGAGCCACCACAGGAACAGAGGCTAAAAGCAATGGAGCCCAGGAGCAAGCAACCAGCAGATGCCAACCACATGACTTCCCAGATGACAGAGCTGTTCCGGATGGTATCAGCTTTTCTTGAGTGAAGGTAACCTCTTGTTGGTAAATTTGGCCACTTTCACTTCTTTATAACTGTAAACTAGTAACTTATTAAATTCCCTTTTTAAAAGCTCTTCCATTTCTGGTTCTGCATTCCAGCAGCTTACAAACTAACACACCCATGTTGCCAGGGAGATTTACACCCCTGGGAGTCACGTCCCACGTAGCGGGGAGGGCAGTGAGTTCACCTGCCGAGTTGGCTTAGAGAGAAAGGTCACATCTGAGCAACAAAAGAGGTTCTCTGGGGTGACTCTTAGACATAATAATTAGTGTTAGCTTCTCCTTTGCAGGAATACGTTTCACAGGGTAGAACTCTGAGATTAAAAACCCAGCTTATTGAACTGGTTGTCCCCACTGCTTGCAAGAATATCAGGAATTCCCCAGATGAGGAAGTTTAGTATTTTCTCTTTTCTCCTCAGTTCCCCAAGGGGACTTTGCAAATACTTTTTTATTCTCAGTCTAAATTACTCTGGGATGTATTGGGGCATCACACTGACCTATACAAACCAACAAGATCTCATGCCCTCTTCAAGATTCCATGTAATTATGGTGTACAAGTAAACTGACCATACAATTTAAATTAGATCATATGCTGCCCAAAATATAAATTTTGCACCAAATAAACATCTCTCCCTTTGGTCTTACACAGAAGTTGAAGTTTTTAAATATATGTACCATATCATCCTTTAGCCTCTATTCTGATTATCTTAGTCCTATACAGATCAGCTTCATTCATATATAGTCAAAGTCTGATCACATTATCAACTTTTCTAACATGGGTGTATGGGGTACTGCTGACTTCCATAGCCTCTGTGCTCTAACTCTGAGTCTCAGGTGTCATATAAATTCCTGAAGTTTCAGGGGAAAACCAGGTTATATACAAATAGCTCAGTGTCTCAGAATTTAGAAATAACAGTTTCAACTCCTGAATATATGTGACTGCTGTGAGAGCTTACAATATAGGACCCTTTACAGCAGGCCCCAACCTGTTAAGCCATGCCCTCAACTTCAATTCTCCGAGTTTATATATTATACTTAGCCCATATGAGTGAGGCACGGTAATATTTGTCTTTTTGTTTCTGACATTTCATTCAGCATACTGTCCTTAAGGTTCATTCACCTGGTTGCATGCCTTACAATTTCATTCCTTCTTGCAGCCGCTCAGTAGTACCTTGTATGTACACACCATAGTTGTTCCCCATCTTCCCTCGGTCGTTGTACCTTAGGCCACCTCCATCCATTGTGGATCATGGACTGCTGCTATAAACACCAGCATGCAAATGTCCATTCGTGTCCGCACACTCATTTTCCTCCCGGTATACACTAAGCAACTGGGCTGCAAGATCATATGGCAACCCCCAGCCCCCAGCCTCCTGTGGGACCACCACACTGCCCTCCAAGGGGCTGCACCTCTCAGTTCCCCTACCGAGGGTGAATAGGTACATCTCTTTCTCTGCATTCTCTCTAGCACTTGTTTCTCTCTGTTCATTTTTAAGAGTTTTATTCACACATCATACAATCCAACCTAAGTAAATAGTCATGCCTTTGCCACCATAATCTATATGAAGATATTTCCTTTCCTTCCGCAAAGAATCCATACCCGTCCCCCTATCCCTGCCCATTCTGAGACTTGGGTTCCCTGTCAGTAAAAAAGGCAGGGACCTTGCCATGTCCAGGCCAGCGCCAGGCAGCAGGGGGCAGCAGAGATCAGGAAATGCAGCTCGGACGCTCCTCTCCACTGCCCAGTTCACTGAACTGACTTCTCTTTGAACACCTGTTTGGCCACTGAACACTTCAAAAACCAGTAGCCAAAGGAAAAGGAATTTCCTAATCTGTTCGATTCTCATCAGGTCCGGCGTGTACCCCGGAACCTGCGGGTTAAACAGGCTCCCCGAGAGTCTGGCGCTGCCCTTCCCCAACCCCACTCAGACATCCCGCTTAGATGAAGCCGGGGTGGCTGTCGGCACCTTCCCGGTGCCAGGCATCATCGGCCCCACCATGAGGAGGACGGCTTGGTTCCAGCACCTTCCCGCCACTGTCTCCAAGCTAACTAACATTCGGGGGGACCCAGCACAAGAGCATGAACGGAGACCCCCATATCATGTGTCCATTAGTAAAACAGCAGTTAAAATGTGTTCATCAGGGCGGGCCACTGGCTCAGCAGGCAGAGTTCTCGCCTGCCACACTGGAGACCCAGGTTCGATTCCTGGTGCCTGCCCGTGCAAAAAAAAAAAGTGTTAATCACACCTTGATAAATACAACTTCCTCTTGATCGGGAAGGCTAGGTTTGAATTGAGAATGTGGGGGAGTTTCCCATCGGAACCCCCTTGTCCCTCCCCAGGTCTTTATTGCCCCACGAGGGGCTTGGCACCTGTGCATGTGCCCGCTGGCCCCCCTCCACCACACACACACACGCGCGCGCGCGTGCAAGCTGTGCCGCCACCACCGAGAACGGACCCAGGGAGAGAGGTGCACGCGGATCTGGAGGCGGGCGCAGGGTCCCCGGCACCCACAATGAAATCTAGAAGGCCAGGTGTGGAATCCAGGTAGGCAGTGCCCCAGCCCTGGGACAAGTGCCCCTGCAGACAGGACGTCCAGAGCAGGGCAGCCCGGGTCCCCACCTTCTCGTCGGGTTGGGGTAGGTTGGCCTGGAGACTCCTGCCCTCGTGAGGTGGAGCACTCAACACTGACCGCCGCGCCCCTCCCTGCGACCACCAGGGCATGGCTGCCCCTGGCAGACCAAGGCTCCCGTCTGCTACAGAAACACATGGGGCATCTGCCGCTGATGCCTGCGGTACATTTTTTTCTGAGAGAAAAAAAGACCCACAGGGCTTTAGGGAATCCCTAGGAGGGACAACAGCAGGGACAAGTGAGTGGCCATCACCCCCTGAAGGCTTTCAGAGGAGCCAGCCACTTCCAAGGAGCCGAAAATGTGCCCGTGTAACCAAGCCAAGCCTGGAGCACAGGCCTCCCACGCCAGGGTGGGACATGAAGGCCCCGCGTGATGGGAAGCTCCAGGAAGGGGCGTGCTGAAGCCACACTGGCGGTGGATGCCCTAAAGCCTGGCCACAGGGACTTACTGGAACCTCAGGAGGCCTGAGCAGACAGAGGCAGCAATCCAGGATGGAGCAGCCTGCTTGGAGACAAGGGGTGACAGCTCAGTCTGCTGTCTGGGGAGGAAGCCGGGGCCAGAACCAACAGCAGCACCTCACCTTGGGGTGTGGGAGGGGGAGACTGTTACAAATGCAGCTTTCGAGGCCCCTCCCAGGCCTTTTGAATTTGTGAAGCCAAGAATCTGCATTTTATCAAGCCCCTAGAGGATTTAACATCTCAGAAGTGTGAGAAGTACAGCTCGGCAGTATTTTTTTATTAAGCCAGACAGCAGATAGGTTCAGTGTCTGCCCCGCTTTGGTACCATCACACTCCTGTCCCCCCACCCCCACCCCCCAGCAGCCCAAAGAAAGCCAACTCTCCCCAGGAAGACCCCCTCATTCCTCTGGTTTCCTCTCCAATTTCTCCTCCTTAGGGGCGCCCTGAGCAAAATGGCTGCCACCTCCAGGCCCTTGCACCACATCCCCTCATTCAGTTTCTTCTTGGCCTTTGCCATAGTCGGGAACTAGCTGGTTTGTGCATTTGTCCTACTCATCTGCCGTGTCTCCCTCTGCGGCGAAGCCCAAATGAATGGAGAGTATCCTTTATCCCCTGTGCAGCTGGCATTGACTGGGCTCCATAAATATTTGTTGCATGATGAAGGAGGCTGCCACTCAGAGACTCACTGACTCTTCCCACCGTGAAACCAGGGGACAGACACCTGTGGGAGGATGAATACATGTGACATGGGGGAAAGTGGCGGAAGCCTCCAAGCCCATGACCCTGTGCTGTGCAGGACCCTGTGCAGGACACTGCTGTGAGGGGAAGACTGGAAGAGAGCCCGAGGGAGCTCACAGATGGGGGCATCCTCCTCGGAGAGGAAGGAGTCAGGGCCCAACACACTTCCTGGGGCCAGGTCTGTACAGGTAGAAGGAGGAAGCCCGGTCGGCTCCAAGGCTGGGCCAGCCTGAGCCCTGCGGCCCGGTGATTTGCAGGAACCCTCCGTTCAGAGCATGCTTGTATGTACGCGCTCTTGGCACACCATGAATTGCTTTTTGGCTGCCTTGTTAGGAGATTAAGCTTTCTTCTAAAAAGATGAAAAGTCTCTAGCAAAGGCTTGACTAGGACTGACCCCAAGAAGGCGGCAGCAATAACTGATGGGCACTACATTTGTCTAATTAATCTTCTTGTCAACAAAGTTGTTTTTTGCCAGTGCCAACACTGACATCACCCCACAAGCTTGCCACGATGGTTCACACCCAGCTACAAAGCCTCCTCTGACCCACCAAGCAGCCCCCAAGACACTGCCTCTGCGGCGCTGCTGCTGGTCTGGACACACGTAGATTAGAGTTGCCCCATGCCTCTGGTTTAGAAGAGGAAATCGCAGCTGGAATTCAAGGTCGGTAAAGGTCCAAGGAGTCCCCAAGCCTGCAGGAGCCTGGTCCCCAAGTAGGGCTCAGTGAGGCTTAGCTTTTTCTTCAAGTTAAACTTGAAGGGGTTCAATTTGCCAGGGCAAATTGGGGTTCCCTGGCTGGGTTGCCCCAAGAGTGACCCACCAGAAAAGTCTGGGCTGCAGGGATGCCTTCGAGGCCCAGACAGGGGGTCGGGGGGAGGGGCGGTGACTCAACAGTACAGGTTTTGCACACTATTCAAATTCAAATTCTCAAAATCACCTGTGCTGGTCTATTGGACCAAACTGCACCCCCACCCCGTGGCCATTTCCTACCTCTGTCTGGGGCTCCAAATCATCAGATGTCCTCTCTTCCCACCCTCTCTAAAGCAGGCCGTCCCTTTCCATTTTACTGTCAGTTACATCATCTTGTTGATTTCCTGGAAGCAGTGATCCCCTTCTGTACCCAGCATGGTGATTTACCTGTTCACCTACGAGGCCCCTCAACCAAAGTCTCTGTGGATAAAATTCAGGGGGTCTGTGAAATTGGTTGGGGAAAATTTTACATCATTATTGTCACTGGCCTCAAACTGACATTTAACATTTTCTTCCATTATGAATACAGGCTGCAAGTCTGTATTATTAGCAATCCCCATGGTTTTGTAACCAACTGAAAACCCAACGACTTTCACATCACGTGACAAGTGGCACAGTTATCGCAAAATGTCGTTTGTGCTCATCACGATTTTGAAATTATGGTATAGACTGGCCAGTAGATCTTGTTACTTCTTATGTTAAAACTATCCTGACAACTACTTCATTGTAACTGGCTTGCGGGTAACCCTGTGAATCTGTGCATTTTCAAACCCTCGGGGCAGGGGATGCAGAGGCTTCACGCACTGCAAGCCATCTCCCTCATCCTCCTCTGCCGCCTCAGCACCCACCTTGGGTCCTGGGGCACAGCAGGCACTCAGTACATTTTTGTTGAATGCATAATTGGCGCTGAGAGCCTTACTGTGACTTGGCCGAAAGTCAGGGGCCCAGGTAGCCCCAAAGAAGCAGACGGCTCCCAGGACCATCCCAGCTCCCTTCTCTCTCGCTGCCCAGCCAGGAGGGACTGGGGGCGCTGCTCCCTAGACTCAGGGCTCCGAAATGACCAAGAAGCCGCAGCCAAGGAGGGTCCCACTGGGCCATTAACTTTGCGGCTGCAGCCACCCGGGCGGGCCAAGTCCTGCGCTGCGGACCCCAGGGGGCTTCCAAAAAGGACGTAGCAGCTCTTCCGCCTTCCGCTGCGATTGATCCGAATCTCCCACGTTCTGGGGAAGGTCGACCCCGGGGGTGGAGGGGTAGGAGTCGAGGGAGAGGGAGCCGGATGCGGTGCCCCCACCGGCCACGCGATGGCGCTGGGCGCCCGGCCGCCGAGCCTTGCGCGCGCTGTCCCGCCGGCTCCCAGCCCCCTACTCCAGGCTCTTGGGTCCGGGTTCGGTCCCCGGCTCCGCGCGGCCGCAGTGCCCAGGACCTGAGAAGGTGGCCCCGGCCTCGCCGCAGGCCCGCTGAGGTGAAGCAGCAGCTGCTCAGTTGCCCATCAGTCGCCTATCAGTTACCCATCAGTTGGAGGGGGCTGTAAGTCATCCCCACGGCCGTGGAGGCGTGGGAACGCCAGCCCTGCAGGGGGTGCGGAAGGGGTCGAGGTCTTGTCGCCGCACCCGCAGCCCCCCCGTGTACAGCCCCGCGTCTTCAGAGCGGCCGGAGCGAAGCAGTCAAGCGCCCGGTCCTGGAAACCAGACGGACTTGAGTTCTAATTCCATCTCTGTCTTTCTCCCTGCAGGCTCCCTTTTGCCAGTGGGGTCTGATGGTCCCTGCCAGCGGGGGCGATCTGACGAGGTGCTGCTGGAAGGCGCCCAGCTCAGTGCCCGCACTCCGTAAGGCTGCAGAGGCCGGGCATCGTCGTCCTCGACGCGCAGCACAGCGGCGCCCCCACCCCACACTGTCCTAGCCCCATCGATTGCTGTGGGATTGAACGCAGCACGCCCCGGGCCCACCCCACGCTGGGGAAGGCAGACGCCCCGGAGAGCCCGGTGCCCCCAGTAACTGACATCCCCGAGGGTGACTGTTTTATGCCAAGGAGCTGGGCCGAGGTCTCCCGTGTTCCAGGGAGAACTTGGGCAGCGGGGAATGTTCGTTGTGTGTGTGTTTGGGGCGGGGGGAGGCGGGTTAATGGGGAGACTAATTCCTGAGACAGATTTCTGGTCTGAAAGACGGTGCTTCTGACAGCTGCCCCGGGCCTGTCCCGCGCCCCGTCCCTGGGCGCACAGGTCCCAGCCCGCCCGGCCGCAGCCCGGGTCCAGGGTGGCGGTCATTAAGAGACGCTTCAAGAATGTAAATTCCTGTGGTTCCTGGCCTCTGACAGGTTCATTTGGTGCCTCAGGACAATTACAGGCCGAGGGAAATCTGAAAGAGCCTGTGTTACTGTTTAAAGAGTTATCAGTTTAATGAACTGCTTATGAAGTGTTAAACTCATGCGACTGGAAAGGCAGCATCTGGGCTTGGGTTTTATTTGTAGACTTCAAACTGGGCCCTGGGTGTTTTGAAAATGCCAATTAATGGTGTGAAATCAGAATTTCTTATGGGGAGGAAGGAGGTTCTTTCGTGATAATCTCCCTAAAACTATTTCAAAATGCCTCTAAAACACGCAAACAATGCAAACACATAGACTTAAAAGATTTTTTTTTTAAATTAAAGAAGCAGGATTTTGCTGCCCTGTTCTGTGTTTTTTCACCATTTGGTTTATTTTTACTGAAGGAAGGAATGAAGAGTTTAAAAAATCAGAGGTACCACCAACACAAATTTCCCAGAAGTTGTTCTAGGAAATTTGTCATTTTTACCCATTTCTTTCAGGCCAGGAAGTGGGCAGTCTTCAGTAATATTTACAGTGCTTTCATCAGAAAAATTCCCAAGATACCCTTGAAGCAATGAAGTTGAATTTGGGGTGAGTGGAAATATTGTGAAATTGCTTGTTTTCTTCCAAAATTTATATTTTTCTACCTTATTTCCTGTTAAGTCAGTACCACTCGTTAGCAACTATATTTTTACATCATATACTCAACAGAATTTTCTCTCTGTGACTATATTCCAAATTAAACTTTTAAGTTTCCAGGAAAAATCTAATAAATGTTTAAATCAGTCAGAAATTAAACTAATGAGAAGAAGGGAAAAACCCCACATCTTCTCTTGTACAGCTACTGCTTTTTATCTGCTTCTGGTTCAGGGAACACTTTTATCCCTGGAATCGAGAGGACTGTTCACAGAACAGTAGGCTCAGGAAAAATGCAAAGATGTCTGAACCTAGAGCTATTAAAAACCTCTTCTTACAAACGCTGGTTTCAGGGAAACAAAGGCAGAGTCTGATGATTTCTCTGCAAGAATTTTGAATGACGCTGCCTGCATTCAGTTGCAAGGTGGCAGAGCTGGCAGGGTGTCCAGTCTGGTAGCTTCATTTTGCAGATGGTGTGGCAGAATTCCAGGGAGTGGCACCAGCACACCCAGGATAATTTAGGGATAAAGTTACAAATGGAACCCATGCTCTTTGTTGCATGGCCTTTATCGAGAAGCTACTCGTCTCATTTATGGGTGCCCCACTGCCGGGGTGCAAGGAAGACATAGCTAAATGCGTGCTATTGCTTTTTCACCAATAACAAATAATACCTTCAACAAGAAGACAGTGACCCACAAATAACTTTTCACATAAGGCTGTGAACCTGTCAGGGTGGCCCAGCAAAGGCCCAAGCTTTGTCTTCACTCTTCGTCTGTTTTGGCTTCTCTGTTCTGAAGGAGAAGACCAGGACGAACAGTTTTCTGGGGAAAAGGCTATAAACCTCACTATCGTGGGAAAATGTTGGTTGCTCAGGTGAAGAAGACTGATATATAGACTAGACCTGCAGTAGCTTGAAATGCTCCATTCAAAAGTATTCTGAATAGCTTGGCCTAGCCCAGAATATCTTAAGAAAGAAGTATTTTAAAAGTGTTATTTCATTAGATGGAGAAAAGATATTACAAAACTTTAATAGCAAAATCAAATCATCAACAGATGGATCGATGTAACAGAATGTCTCAAACACAGACCCTAATAGAGATAAAATAGATAAAAAAAAATTAGTACACCATTCAGATCTGTGCAGAAAGGGAAATTGGTCAATAAGTGATGCTAGGACAATCCATGTGGAAAATATTAAAGCTAATCCCTTGCTCTCCCCATATACCAAAATAAATTCCACATGTACCTAGGAGTTATATGCCAAAAAAAAAAAAACATAAAAATAGGAGACAGGTACATTTCCTCTTGAGAGAACTTTGTGGATAAAAGCTCAGAAATAAATTGGAAAGCTAAGGCTTATTGGGTTTGACTACGGAAATATTGAAACTCCTGGATATCAGTAACATTGGGAAAGACTTCATCTGATTTTTATGTGAAAGGTTATTGCATAAACTGAGAAAAGCACTAACACTGCAAAACACAAATGGACAAAAGAGCACGAGTAAATAAAAAATACAAATGTTTGGTAAGCCTATGAATGATATTCAAATCCATGAATAAAAAATCTAAGTCAACCAACAGTGGAAATCCACATTTCCCATCAGATTTCTCTATAAGGTGTTTGGTAAGACATACACTACACTGTTACACATTGCTCGTGGGAGTTCACATTAATAGAAACTTTCAGTGTGAAAAAATTTAATGATGTTAACAGAGAGCCTTAAAAATGGACATCCTCGCAATGCGACAGTAGCTCAGTGGAAGAATTCTTGCCTGCCATACCTGAGACCTGGGATCGGTTCCCAGTGCCTGCCCATTTAAAAATAATAATAATGAAATAAATAAAATATGCACACCATTAAAAAAAAGAGATGGGGGCAGGTCATGGTGGCTCAGCAGGCAGAGTTCTTGTCTGATATACCGGAAACCCGGGTTCAATTCCCAGTGCCTATCCATGCAAAAAAAAAAAAAAAAGGACATACTCTTTCATTAAATTTTCCTCCTTCTGCAAATACATTACAATCAGAAAGCATGCAAAAATCTATTTACAATATTGTTCATTTGGGGGGTACTTAAACTTTGTGAGAGACAGCTTATATACCCAGGAATTACAGTTGGTATCATCCAAATATTGGAAGATTATGCCGCCATTAACTTAAAAAAAGATTTAAAGATATGGGGAAATTGCCTTGACATAATGCTAAATTAACCATTAGGATGCAAAACCTGTACATATTGTATATTCCAAAAGACTAAACAAAATATGAAAGTTTCCGGTAGTTCTCTATGGGTTAGTGGGGATGGGTAGAATTCTTATTTTCTCCTTTTATGAGTTTATATTTTCCACAGTAAAGTATTAATTTATGACCGAAAGCAAGTTATTGAAAATAACACAGACACTTCTGTCTGAGTCCCCATGCAGTTCCCATGACTGATTGGTGGGGACAGGTACTTTGTCCAGGCCATGGGTAGGTGAGTGTGGAAATGTGGCCCTGTTCCAACGAGGCAAACTCAGCACTCCAGAAGCTTCTTATAGTTAAAGTTGGTTCTGTACTTGTCAGCTCCCCCAGGGCCGGTCTTTTCAGGGTAGTTTGGGAGGCAGAGTCTTCAAAACCCCAGAGCGCAGTGGCCTAACACCCACAGCCACTTGGCATCTACCTCTCTAAAATTGAGGGGCCCATACCAGTGTATTTTTCTGTGTCATGGGAAGCTACTGTCAAATTAGGGACCTCTTGGTGTTAGTTAGACGTTTCCCTGCTCATTTTACTCACCATAAAGCCAGAAGAGTCTCGTGGTCTGCTTTGGCCCAAAGCTAAGCAGAGAGATGCTCCACAGAGCCCAGTGTTCCCTGGCTCTGGGCACCATTGCATAAAATGCAGAAGGAGTTTTAAAATACTCTTGGGAGCTCAGTCTGCCCTTCAGAGCTGTCCTCTTTTAGGGTTTACTCTACTGCTGTGCACAGGTGTGTGCTGGAACCAGCTCATACCGCTCACGAGAGCCAATTATGTACAACTCTTTCCAAGTTCGTGTTCCATGTTCTATACCACACTGTAGCCTGAAATTGGCCATGGTGGGAGTTTGCCTACACCAAAGGAATAGGCAAACACCAGGTGCAGCTGGCGGCCGGCTGGGCAGCTCTTTCTCTTTGTAGCCATGCTGTTTCCCCGTGTGGGATACTTTTGGGCATCCTTGTGGCATGGAGGCTTCAGAGAGGCTGGAGAGCTTACACAGTGGCTCAGGATTCCAGTGAGAGTGTTCAGCTCACAAAACAGAAGCTGAGTCACTTTTTATGACACAGCGTCACTTCCACCACATTCTGTTGGTTACAAGTGAGTCAGAACCCCACCCAGTTTCAAGGGGAAAGGAATTAGGCTCTACCTCTTGATGAGGGAGTAGCAAGTTTCTAGAAAAACATGTAGGATGGGAGGTACTATTTTTGTTTCCAAAACAAACCCAACACAGAATATACTTCGGGATTTGCCTTCCAAGGCTGTAGTACATTTTTCTAGATATTCAATGGGCATAGCTACTCCTTCACTCTTGAGCATATATTTGTTTTCTGAGAATAGACCAAAGGTATTAAGAGCCAACCCCAGTAAACACAGCAGATGACTCTGCTGCATAACAATTGTACAAGAAGTCATCGCAATAGATAGAGGGCCAGCGTTTATGTGAGACCTTTCCCAGGGTCTGAAGACATTTCTGAAGGAGTGCACAGCCCTGCTCAGCCATGTCTCAGAAATAAGTGTGAGGCCTTCTAAGGGGGCTGCCTTGAAGGGAAGGCCCACTGGTCTGCTATCTTAGTTTACTGGGACTGCTAGGACAACTACCACAGAGTAAGTCGGCTTAAACAACAGGATATATGGTTTCACTGTTTTGGAGGCCAGAAGTCCAACACCAAGTTATGGGCAGGCCCGGTTTTCTCCCAAGTTTCTGGAGCATTCTGATAGGGTCTCAATCTCTGCCTCTGTCACAAAGTGATCTCTTTCTGTCTCATTCTCGGCACTTCGATCATAATAGACTAAGCCCACCCTATTAAGTTTGGCCTCACCTTAACTAATAGCATATTCAAAGATCCTTTTTACCAATGGGCTCATTACCCACAGGGCTGTGGGTTAGGACTTGAACACACCTTTTGTGGGGGAATGTGGTTCAATCTCCAAAAGCTACTTATTACAAAACTGGCATGTTTTATTACAATCTCTGTCTCAGTGCCTTGTAGCCCCATTGCACTTGTCTTCTGTAACCACCAAAGTACTTAGCATTGTAGCAGGCAGGTGACAGGAACAAGTAATTACTTGGGTGACTGGTTGATACAGTGTCCAGAGCAAAGTAAGCTGGCCCCTGGTTCATCTAGGTCCTTAGTTACTAGTTGAACTTGGCCAACTGTGAAAGAGAGACATCAAAACATAAAGAAATTCCAACGTTTCTTAAAGAAATTCCCTTCTCATCAAAACATCTTCAAGAAATTCCAGTGTTTTTAGACTGGAAGACTAAGTCATGAATTAAAAAGTACATTTTCTTAGAAACACGACAAAGCCTTTTAGCCCTTCAAATGGTTTTTAAGTTAAAAATAGGGATATTCAGATTGGAATAACTTTTATCTTGAAATGATTGCATGTTCTGTATATTATGACTGAGAAAAGTTTTGCAAAAGAACCTGGAATATGCTGGAATATGTCATCTAAAAATTAAACCTTTCTTTCCTGCTTTCTTTTTCTTTTTTTTAAAGAAAAAAAGTACATTTTCCTTGATAGATACTTTTGAGCTCTTTTCTCCAAACCCCTGAAATCTGTGCACCTGTTTCTTCTTACCTGTGTTTGGCAGGGAGCATAAGGGTTAGCAGGCAGGTGGGAGCCACAGGTGATACTCCAGGTTCTTCACGACCTTCAAGGCAGACCCAGATGGACCAACTGGCTTATTTCTGTTTAGGCCACCAAATGTCCTTTTTTTAGTTCTCAGGCCCTGCTTGACCAGTTGCTCATCCACAAATATTTATCAAGACCCTAGACTACTCTGTACTAGGACAGAGATGCACATGGACGTCTTCCCTCCCTGAGCTTTATCAATTATTGAGGGTTAAAAATCTCCCTGCCCTCCAGCCTCTACCTCCAGAGACTGAGGAAAGGGCTCAGAATATTTTTTAGTAGGCGTGCGAGTTTGAAACTGTTGAGTTACCCAGAAAAGCCATGTTCTTTAATCCTCATTCAATATCACTGGGTGGGATCTTTTTGAGTAAGTTGTTTCCACAGAAATGTGATGTGACCCACTCAAATGTGGGTGGGACTTTTTAATTAGATGGTTTCCATGGAGATGGGTCTCCATCCTTTCAAAGTGGGTTGCTTACTGGAGGCCTCTAAGAGGGAACCATTTTGGAAAAAGCTTCAGTGCCAACAGAGCCAACAGGAGACCCAGAGGTTTGGAGATGTAGAAAGAAAACAACCCTGGGGAAGCTGTGTGAAATGTGAAGCCAAAGACCCCAGCAGACGCTGGCCACGTGCTTTCCCAGCTGACAGAAGTGTTCTGGGCCCATTGCCTTTCTTTGGAGTTAAGGTATCTTTCACTGGTTGCCTTGGTTAGGACATTTCTATGGCCTTACAACTGCCACTTGCAACTTTATTAATTCCATTTTAAAAGCCATTTCATTTCTGGTGTATTGCTTTCTGGTAGCTTTAACTAATACAGTAAGAATCTTAGTTGTAGGGATACTAATGCTTACATGGGATGACAGAGACAATTCCTGCTCACCAAATGTCATGTGCTTCCCCATATTTCCCAGCCTAATTGCAGATAGATGGGGCCATGTGACTAGTGCTGGCCAATGGGCTGTGAGAGGAAGTGATATCTACTCCTCCCAGGCTGTTATGTTACATCCATAAGAGAGTGGGGGTGTGAAGCCCAAGTGTTCTCTTCTCTTTCCATGGTAATCATAGAGGTCGTATTTATGTTAACACGTAATGGGCTTATTATATTAAATGAATTAATAAATATCTTAAACATTTCATAGTTTTAATTTTTAATATGGAAAACATCAATAGATATAACCCACATAAATTTCTTTGGGGTCCTCAATGATTTTTGAGATTTTAACGGGGTTCTGACACCAAATAGTTTGAGAATTGTCACTCTAAACAAAAGCATTCTTTACACACACACATGCACACACACACCTAAAAATATATTGTGGCCAAATATCCATTCACATCTCCAGGGCAAGGGTTGGCAAATTTTTCTTGTAAAGGGTGATAGAGTAAATATTGTGGGCTTTGGGGACTACAGCAATTATTAAACTCTACCATTGTAGTGCAGATGCAGCCAGAGACAGGTATATAAGTGGGCGTGGTTGTGTTCCAATAAAACTTTAATTTCTGGACATTGAAATTTGAATTTTGTATATTTTCACACCTCAGAGTATTATTATTCTGCAAACTTTTCCACGTAAATACATTTATAAATCAGATAATATCCTCGTTACCTTCTGTTTAGTTTGGGAAATATGATCACCCGTGCTACGTCACTACCTTTCTCAATGCCATCACTGGCCTTCAATCTAAGAGCATAGTGAAAAGTCAAGGTGTCAGCCGGGCCTTGTTTTTCCATTAGAGGACGTGTAAGCTGAGGCTTATGCTTATGAGATCCCAGCCAAAGGCAGGACTGAGAACGGGATTGGTTAAAATCAAAGCGAATAGGGAAATTCATTATGCTGAACTGGGATCCAAATTGTTTAACAACATCTGGCTTATCTTTCACTTACTCCATACACTGTATTTATTGAGTGTTTACTATGTACCAGGCACACTACATATTAAAAGATTATAAATTTGAATCCTATTTTCCATGCACACTTTCTGGAAAGCTTTTTGGGAAAGATGGGCGTGCATATGGGAGGTCTGTGCTCCAAGACTTCTGAGGTCTGGAAGACTTGTGCACATAACATGTATGTTTGGGTTGCTGGTGTCAGAAGAGACGGAGGTAGAAACCAGCGTGCTCTATTTACAGGAGGGGACCAGCTCTCTGGGAGTACAAAGAATTATCCAGAGAAAACCATCTGGCAAATGACGACTGAAGTACAAGGATGCTCAATGAAGAGTTGTTCATAAGGTAATGAGATACCGCTCAGTCATTAAAAATAATGAATTAGACAAGTATTAAGATGGAAAGCTCATGAAAATGTTGTAAAGTGAAAATAAAGTCAAAGAATGCACACTCCATGGTTCCATTTTTGTAAATCAATGGGCAGCATCTGTGATATATAATATAGATATAGTCAATTTTATATATGAGTTTACGAGTAAGAAAATATCTAGAAGAATAAATGTCATTAAGGTACCATGTCTGGGAATTTGGATTACCGATGATTTCAATTTTATTGTCCATACTTTTCAGTATTTTCTGAATTTGTTCACAAGAGAGGTACCTTATAATTAAAAGCTTTTTTTTTTTATAGTGAACACTTGTGGGTGCTTAGCACTGGCTTACGTGCCATAACTCTGCAGTTCTTATTAGAATTCTATGAAATACAAACAATAGATATTTATGTTTTATAATTTATAATAAAAATGGAAAAAGTCTCACGATCCCCTAGCCAGTGTCCCCATTCCACAGATTTGGAAGCTAAGCCTGAGGAAGCTCTGGGCTCAAGGGCTGGGCCTCGGAACCAGCTCCCTCAATCTGCCTCCCACTCTGGGAACTGGCATCAAGGCAGAGACTCTTGCCCAATTCCCCACTGCCCAGAAAACTGCTGAGGTCTGAGCCTTTCCAGCCAGGGCAGAATTCCTGGGGCTTGGCGGAAGAGACGGGCTAACGGATTCAGGCAGGAATTTTGTCTGTCTCCCTCTTTGTTTTTAAAAGAAATAACCGCTGGGCCTGTACTGGGCTGAGCCCAGTATTATCTGGTTTCCTTCAAAGCCTGAGTAAAGATGAGCTGGTGCTGTTTATTTACACAGGGGCTGCCTGGGGGAACGGGATTCTCGCAGCGAGCAAGCGTGCGCTGCCCAGGCCAGAGTCGATTGTAAGCGGAGCCCATGACTGCGCTGGGATGAGCTTAACAGATGGAAGCTCATCGTGTGAGTGTTTCTGCTTGTAATTTATCCCTTGGAGCACTACTCTGTCCCCAACCTGTATTTTTCTAGCAGCCAACAAATCAAAAAATGACCAAAGGTGATCGCGGGAACCGCGTCCAATGCTCCAGCCACCCGTACTGCATGGCCTCCTCCTTAGTGCTACCCTCTCCTGAGATGCTTAAAGAAATCCTCAGCTTTCCAGCTCTTTCACTCTGCTACTTAGAAATTGCAGAGTCTGCTAGATTTGAGACCAGAAGACGTGGGCATATGTCCCGCTCAGCCACATCCTCGCTGTGTGGCCTTGAATAATCCATTAAACTTTTCTGGTCCTCAGTTTACTCATCTGAAACATTAGTTCCAAAATACAGGTTATTTTGTAATTTGTTGACCATTAAGAAAAATATAGGTTAGTATATAGCGATAGGGTCCTGTCCTAAAGATTGAGTCAGCCTCCTCCCCCACTGTGTAGGGTATTAAGGCAAAGCCCCATTGTTGGGATTTTTGTGATGCCAGAGCAGAGGGCCAGAGGCCAGGAGATTTCAGCATCAATGAGTTTTGCCCGGGAGGCATTTTTGTGGCCAGGAACAGGGGGAACCTTCCGTAATGATACCACGCAGGGAGCCCCTGACCTACATAGAAAAGTCACTACCCCCTGTGGCCTGCCTATTGGAGCCCCTGGGATCACGTGGCAGAATTAGGCACGGTTTATGGTTCTTTTCAGGGAGCCTGATTCTCCGAGAATGGTGTAAATGTCAGTTTCATGAAAATCCATTCTAAAAGCCCCGATCAACTTCTCAATCATCGGCTGCCCTTTTCCTCCCGGCTCTCCCAGAGTGCCCGAGGCGCTTCTGAGATCAGAGAGTGTAATTACAAATGAACTGGGGCTCTGGGGGTGGCTTACAGCTTAATTAGCTCTCCATCCCTGCACTGTCTCCGTTTTGGCCTCACGCTCCACACAGCAGTCCTGACTGTCCAGGAATCCAGAGCGGGAGCCTCTGGGCTTGTTAGCGTGCTCCCCCCTTGGTCCCTCCTGACACCCACACCCAGGCTGCAATTAGGACCAGCCCAGCAGAGCCAGAGGCCCAAAGCATCGCTCATCTGCCTGTCCATGCATCCAGGCTGGCTGGGTGTAGGGTGGGGTGGGGTGGGGTGGAAGAGCTGGGGGTTGGGGGAGCTGCTTGTCTGGGCCAGCCCAGAGGTGAAGCACCCCGAGGAATGCAGTGTGACGGGCCCTGGAGCAGCGTGCACCTGCTTGGCCCAGCCCAGGGTCAGGAGGCTGCAAACTGCAGGTGTGTTTCCGGGGGTATCTGGCATGGGCAGGAGCAACGAAGACACCTGGGGTTAAAAGGGCCTGTTCCCACACTCTGGGGCTACCAATTAGGGGATAGCAAGAGACCAGGACTGGGCCAGCCCTGGGCAGGAGCTATCCTGGATGGATGCAGCTTTTTCAAGAAGGAGCCAGGGAGGGGCCCTAGAAGGGCTATGGGTTTGTGCAACATTGAAAAGAAGAAACTGTACAATACACTTAGAGGGCCCCTCTTGGGAAAAAGCGCAAGCCCCTGAGTTGATTACTTTGGTCCTTGTGGGTTAAGGTTTGGGGTTGTCATTGAGCTCCCAGCTTGAGGTCATTTACTCTACTCCAAAGAAAGGTCACCCCGTCTCTACTGGAGAGGAAGAAGCAGAGAGGAAGAGACTAGAATGCAGAAACAAGAGGCCATTAGTTGGGCACCGATGCTTGGCCAAGACAGCAAAGGAGGAAAAGAAAAGTAACGCCTCCCTGCTCCGCATCGCACCGGCCCCCTCCCTGGCAATGGCGCTGGAGGCTCCCGGCTCACTTAGGACCCGAAGACCCACAGAAGGGTGTAAGCAATGTTCCCTTCCTCAGAGAGAGAAAAGGAGTGGGGAAAAATTGAATGCATGTTGAGTTTAATGTCTCCTAAACATAATATTATGCCTCAGAGTTGACCATCCTTCCCCTTCCACAGCAGTTATATAAAAATGCACTTGGATGTTAGCCCGGGAGGTATTTTTATCTGATTGATATGATGACGCGAGTTTCCCAATAGTGGCAGCATAGGCCTTCACCCCTCCGTCACAGCCCTGCCCCTCTCCAAGGAGACACACAAAGAGATGGAAGAAACACAAACCTGTCCCTTTATGAAAGCCCTGAGACCCCCCACGGCGTGTGCACCCTGGTGGTCTTGGAGGGGTGCCCTGGCCCTGCCCCGAGGTTCTGGTACGCTGAGCACTCTCAGCCTCTGATCTGCACACACGTCAGGTTCACGGCCAAGTGGCTCATGCACAGGGCTGCGGCGCTGCAGAGACTGAGCTGTGCTCTTCAGGAGAGAAGATTGTGGGGGATGTTTGAGTGAGAGGAGAACTTGCTATCTGAGAGCAACACTTCTCAGCTTAGAAGCCCACTTTGAGCCTTCTCTGGGCTCTGCCCCTGCTACATTTTGTTACATTGTTAGGGAAAGTTTACTTCCTTACTTCCTGTGAAGCAAGAATGATTAGATACTCCCTGCATTTATATTTTAAACAGGCACTGACTGAATGCCACCTCCAGCCTGGCAGGTGCTGTTTCTGAGGTGTTCAGGGCCCCCCACAAGGGGAGACAG
>PVIY010038694.1:0-23707 GCA_004026745.1 Myrmecophaga tridactyla | reverse complement strand
TTTTCCATCCCTTGATGCTGAATCTCAGCTCATTCCAGGTTCTCTGTCCCATGTTGCCAGGAAGGTACACATCCCTGGGAGTCATGTCCCACGCAGAGAGGGGAAGGGTGGTGAGACTGCTCATCATGTTGGCTGGAGAGAGAGGCCACATCTGAGCAACAAAAGAGGCCCTCCTGGGGGTGATTCTTAGGCCCAAATCCCAACCCTTGTTGAACACAACAGCCCTGTCCGCATCCCCACTTTACAGAGAGGAAACCGAGGCACACCAAGGTCATGCAGCTGTCAGTAACTACTAGGGCAAGGAGCCAGAGTGTGAATCTGGTGGCCTGGTCAAGAGTCCACCCAAGTGACCACTGTGGCAGAAATGCTGAAATACTTTTGGGAAGCAGGGAGGGGCATGACACACATGGTGGACAGTGTTCCACCACAGTGGTGGTTCTATGTAGGTTGATTTTTTTTTTTTCAAATGGGGTGACATGGACACCCAAACGTTAGCGGGGATGGGCTTGTGGGCTGGTTTTCGTTTTCTTTGTGCTCTTCTGTATTTCCCAAGTGCTCTGCAGTGAACAGACAGTGCTTTGGTAACCAATCAGAACCTGCTCTGTCATCCTCTGCATTTGAAAGGGACCGCTGTGCTCACCTCTCCCTGCAGCCAGCATGAGCCCCCGAGGTTGCCAGGGCGCCCCTCCGCTGGAGCCTGCCACGGCTTGACTCGCCCTTCCCCCGACATTTGGAGCACATTTGCCCTTTGTGAGGACTTTTTCTTTAAAGCAGAAACCTGGTACAAGAGGAGCCTCTGGAGGCAACCCTGGGGTGGCTGAGAGGACACCCTGAAAACCGCTGCTGGGGCACAGACAGTGCTCCCCCGCCTGCCAACTGACCTGAGTGAATCAAAGCCTCGGGGTTCCAAATGGCCCGCTGGGGCCTTCGCAGTGTGGACCTGATAAGCCCCGCCCCCCGGGGCTCCCAGCCCCTTTCCTGCGGTCTGGCCCGCGGGCCCCTCACCCAGCCCTCTGTTCAACCCGAGCTTAGGGAGACACACGCCAGGCGTGAGGGTGTGATGGGGCACAAGCAGGAGCGGCCCCAGCTGGCACGGAAGCCCACCCCCCGGGGGGCGGAGACCCCAGCGCAGCGGCAGGTGCGCACGGAGCTAGCGACCATAGGCGGGAGGCGCGGGGAGGGCCCGGCGCTCCTCTGCGCACAGGCGGCCCCAGCCCATCAGGTGGGCGGCTGGAGTCTCCCATAGGGTCCAGCACTGCGCAGCTCGGTGGCCCCAGCCCGCAGCTCTGCCCTGCCTTCCCCTGCTTTCAGCGGCTCTGCTGAGGGAGCCACCCAGGTGGCAAATGCCTCGCTCAGGGCGCGCTCCTGGCGGCGGGACACGCAAGACAGCTGCGGAAAGGCCCGCTCCTGTCCAAGCTTCTGCTCCCATGTGGCCTATGTCATATCCATTCACATCCCATGAGCGGAAACGTCGTGTGTAGCCAAGCGCCATCAGTGAGGCTGGACAGAAGCTCTTGGCACAGAAGTCACAGGGGTCACGGGAGTGGTCGGAGGTTCAAGCTTCCTACGGGGATACAGAAAATGGCTCCCAGGATCTGGGGGCCACCCCCACCCACCCCCCCTTGCAGAGGACAGCAAGGCTGGCAGGTGAGCCTGGGAGCCACAGGGCCTCTGAAGAGGACAGGTCTGATTTTCACTGTGTGGAATGATGCACAAAAAGTACATGTGGGTGGTAGAAGTGCTCTTTCTTCACCTAGAACTGCACACGGTAGGTGGACTTGTCTTTGGAGCTCCACCAGTATTTCATCTGTTGATATTTAACATGGTGTTAAAGACGCAAAGACATCGAGGAGTGTCTGCCTGACATAATTATCGGTCTGTTGATTTTATGGTGTCCCCCCAGGCTGAACTTCCTGTCTGTGGCTGCTGGGCAGCAGGCCCAGCCAAGTGGCCAGCTCAGAACAGCCCCCCATAAACCATCACTGAATGCTGTCAAGCTATAAAGCCTCTCAGGAGCTTCTCAATGGAGACATCCCAGATAGCCATCACTGAGGCACTGAGTAGAAATGGTCATGCATTTATTCGTTTGTCCAGTTAATAAGTGATTATTAACCCAGCTTCAAACCCTGGGGATACAGGAAAAAAAAAAAGAAAGCCATGTTTCTTGCCCCCATTCGACTGGAAAGAGAATAAGAAACAATCAACCAAACAAAACTCAGTGTACCTCCAGATAGTGAAAGCGTGAAATGGGGTAATGTAACGGTGACAGGGCAGGGAAGGTGGCATTTGTGCCAAGACCTGTGGGGCCAGCCACGCGAAGGGGCAGGGTTGGTCCAAGGAGCCCAGTGGGAAACGTGTCTGTTTGGCCCAGCTCTGGAGGGGTAGTATGTCCCCAGAGGATAGGGATGAGGCTTGCCCTCAACCTAGTGTGCAATCCAAATTTATGCCTCGCCCCCCAGGTCGACTGGGAGGCCCAAGTCATCCTACATGGGCACTCCAGGCAGCTCCAGTAGGAAAGTACTGACTGCTGAGT
This sequence comes from Myrmecophaga tridactyla, assembly GCA_004026745.1. Lineage (NCBI taxonomy): Eukaryota > Metazoa > Chordata > Mammalia > Pilosa > Myrmecophagidae > Myrmecophaga > Myrmecophaga tridactyla. The sequence goes on along the minus strand of PVIY010038694.1, from coordinate 21,174 downwards.
GAGGTCAGCACAGTGTGGCACCATGGCATGTGGCGAAACAAACGCAAAATCAGACCGTGCAACAATGCCTTCCTGACCAAAGGGGAAAAAGAAGTGTAATAAAATAAGTTATCAGTGGCCAAGAGAGCGCTAATGGAGTCAAGAGGCTGTTCTGGAGGCTGCTCTTATGCAAGCTTCAGTTAATAGTGCTAATTGCCATGGTTTGCTAACCCCCCTATCAACATCACTCCTGTTGACTCTTGTATTTTTCATTACAGCACTGTATTACAAAAGCCTTAAACCATTTCAGTAGCAATACAAATACAATACAAAGCAAAAAATAATACAAAGCCTCATCAAAGTCAGTTACAGGTGTGGTCAATCTTAAGGCAAAACTCTCCTCTGACTTTGAACCTGTGAAATTCATAACAAGTTATCTGCTGCCAAGATATAAAGGAGGTCAGTCCTAGGATAAATGTCCATTTCCACAGGGAAAAAATTGAAAAGAAAACAGGGTTCACTGGGCCCAAACAATTAAAAACCTTCAGGGCATACTCCCATCAGATTTTTTTTTTTAATTTATCTTATTTATTAAACATACCAACATACAAACACAAACATTCTTACCACATGATCATTCCATTCTACATATATAATCAGCAATTCACAATATCATTACATAGTTGTATATTCATCATGGTCATTTCTTAGAACATTTCCCTCAATTCTGAAAAAGAAATAAAAAGAAAACAAAAAAATTCATACATACCATACCCCTTACCCCTCCCTTTCATTGATCACTAGCATTTCAATCTACTAAATTTATTTTAACCTTTGTTCCCCCTATTATTGATTTATTTTTAACCTGTATGTTTTACTCATCTGTCCATAAAGTAGGTAAAAGAAACATCAGACACAATGTTTTCACAATCACAAGATAGTCACATTGTTCCTGTTGACTCTTAAGAACATCTAGGGCTGAACTGAGACTCTATAGGGGTCTCATGCTAGATTTGCCTTTCTGGAACACATACTTCCCAGGGATTCCAAGGTCAGATAAATCCTAGGTCAGAAACTCAAAGGGAACAGCCTCTCCAGTATTATCAATTAATTACATCCCCTTATCCTTTAATGTGGACACCCCTTCTTAAGATGAAAAAGTCAAAACAGGCATTCCCCAAAGACCCTTATAGATTGGGAGAGGGATGAAAGGAGAAGGAGGGGGTATAACAGAGAGAATAAGATTTAACAAATGAAAATGACTGCTGAAACATTATATTAATGTTCCTTCTAGCCTCCAGTGTTTTGGAGCAACTAGAAGGAAAAACCTGAGACGGTGGAATGATAGCCTATAAACAAATTCTGAAATCTATTCTGGAACTACTTGTTGAAATGTGCTTTGAAAATTATTGCTTTTTCTTTCTTTTCTTTGGGTATATGTTATATTTAACAAAACAAAATGTTTTTTTAAAAAAATCTGACCATGAAGAACCTCAGATCTTGGAATTATTGCCTACAGGGGATGAAAGTAAGCTCAAATTAAATGTAACCAAAAAGTTAGGATTTAACCAACAATTATATTACTGAATCACTGCATAGTTTTTTTTTTGTTTGTTTGTTTTTTTGTTTTTTTTTACCTTTTAGGTCATCACAGTAGACTGAGGAAAATACCTGAAATCTCTGAACTCTTAACCCAGATGCCTTGATCTCTGATAAGGACTGTATAATGAATGATATAGCCTTTATATTGTGATTGTAAAGTGTGTAAGTGTGACTGGCCCCACTTGTACCCCCTTATCCTGTTTTTCAACTTCAGAGTCTTATGATCACCAAAGACAGCCCCTAATGTTTATTAATGAAGAGCCTTGGGTTAACCCAGAACTAATCCATCCCAAGTCCAAAGTCATCTTGATAAATGAAGCTGAATCTAACCAAAATGGGCCTGCCTGACACGCGCAGTAGCTTAGACTTTAATGTGTTAGGTATTAGTATTATACTTCATTATAATACTAAAAATCACACCCATCATCACATGAAGGCCGCTATTTTCCTACCTATGTTCTGTGACTAAGCATGTAATCAGTCTGTGCATGCTCAATAATTAGATCACCTCTAATTACATCATCTGGGGCCATTGTGGTCATTATCCTAAAGCCTGTCCATCTTTTGATGCTATAAAACTATCAGTTACTGCAGTTCAGGGACACATATTTTTATGCCAATAGGCTTTCTGATCTTCCACTTCTCTCCTAGCAATAAACTCTTATTCTCTTTGAAATTATGGGGTCTTGGGAACAGGTCATTTGAATGTTTCGGGCAGAGAACCCACCACTTTTGATCAATATCATAAACACAAGAAAGAATAAGACAATATTAAAGATCAGGCAGAGTTCAAACAGAACCAGTATAAAGGGAAAAGTATCCAAAATTTTTTTTGAAACACCCAATGTGTGGGTTAAAGCAACAGATTAGACCCAGCTGAAGACAGAATCAGTGAAGGGGAAGATAAAAGTAGAGAAATTACCCAGAATGCAGCACTGGCAGAAAATGAAAAAGTCACTGGTGAAAGTGGGGCTGATCTAATGCACACTTAGTCTGAATTCCTGAATAAATGAATACAAAAAGAGGGGTGAGGGCATTCTGCCTATAGGAGCCCTCAATGGAAACTTTAGGGCAGAGCCTTCCCCACAGACGGAGTGAGCAGCAAGTGAGAAGGGCTAAAGGGAACAGTGGGCAGGTGGGCAGGGAGACCCCAAGGCCATGGTCAGGGCCTTTACTCTTAGGCTAAGCACACAGTAGAAGGTTTTCCTCCAGAGGGTGGGACAGCCTGCTTCCTGCTACCAGCTCTAGGGAGAAATGACCAGCTATGGGGGCAAACATGGAAAGGAGAGGCCAGTGGGAGGCAGTGGCATAGGTGGAGTCAGGGAAGGAAGGGATGAGGCTTTGTTGGGAGGATGTGCTTCTGTACTTTGCGGGAGGAGACAACAGACCTGGCTGACTGGCACATGTGACAAGGAGGTGACCAGATACAGGAACAGTGACCTCTCTTCCTGTCATTGACCACAGGAAGATAGGGTGGAGGATGAGAGGCCATGTCCAGTAGGCAGTTGTCGGTCAAGGCCCCAACCAGAAACAGGTTGGGAGCAGGCCCAGAGTAGGAGCAGAAGGGGTGTGGGAGGGAGCAGGCACAGCAACCCAGAGGACCTGTCCAGCCCACACTGACCCCCAGGGCTCACTGTCCCCTGACCTCATGCTGGGCTCCCTGCTGGCTGACCTACATGGAAGCCCTTCCATTCAGAGGGCCACGTTCGGTGCCAGGCCTGTGGCCAATTACTGAGAACTGTGTGGTGATGAGGCATGTCCCTGAGCCGGCAGGATGATAGCCGGACATGGGCACAGCTCAGCTGGCCCCTCCTCGGGTGATGGGAGTTGCATGCACAGACCAGGCGACAAACCAGAGACGTGACATTCAACCCAGCACAGCACTACCAAGTAGGAAATAAAGTGCAGGGCAGGGTATTGCTTCGAGTAGTGATGAAAAAGGCACAATACCTGGGGACAAACTTCCTCAGACATGAGAACGAAGGCAAATAAAGGAATTTCACTCCCTGTGAAGAGGCATTGTTTGGATAAGAAATTTCTCCATCTGCAGGAGTCAGCTTGCTCTAAATTAACCTGTACATGAACTCTGATTACCATCGAAACGTCAACTTGGGAATAGTCAAATTAATCCCCAAATGTATCTGGAAAGTTGAGCGTGAGACTATGGCCACAGCACCTGTGCAAAAGAAGAGTGAGGCTGGGGGCCATGTCTATTCTCAGGATGACAAGAATGGCCTCACTTTGGAGACAGACGATGGATGGAAGCAGAGTCCAGAAGCAGCCCTGGATCATTTGGGAAGTTAGGGTACAGCAAAAACTGGGTTGGTTCTGGGGGACCCGAAGGATGATCCAATAAGTGGTATTGGCACAATCAGCAAGACATTTCTTTCAACAGCTGAATCCTTACCTTACTCCTTACATCAGAACAAATTCCGGATGGAAATTAATTTAATCATAATATACAAAACTAAAAAATTCAGAAAAGTTGGAAAATGGCTTATATTCTTTATATACAAAGCCATTCTTTGTATATTCATAATATACAAAACTCTAAGAGACAAGATTAATATTTTTCTATGTTCTTAAAATACATGAAGTCAAAGGTTCACAAACTAGGAAAAAAATTGCAATGATATATCAAAAGATTAATTTCTTTAATGCAGAAGGAGCACTTGCAAATCAGTAAAGAAAATAAAGAGCCTAGTAGAAAAGTATGCAAAAGACCCAACTCATATTTCAAGGTCACTATTAAAAATTAAAGTATATAAACTTTCAATTAAATAAATCACATTACAAACAAAGATACTCAACATAATTTTTTTCAGTTAAGAATGTTTTACTTGGCCAGAAGGCACGTGAAAAGATGCTCAACTTCCCTGGCTATTAGGGAAATGCAAATCAAAACCACAATGAGATATCATCTTACACCCACCAGAATAGCCATTATCAATAAAACGGAAAATGACAAGTGCCGGAGAGGATGTGGAGAAAGAGGCACACTTATCCACTGTTGGTGGGAATGTAAAATGGTACAACTGCTGTGGAAGGCAGTTTGGCGGTTCCTCAGGAAGCTAAGTATAGAATTGCCTTATGATCCGGCAATACCATTGCTAGGTATCTAACTCAGAGGACATGAGGGCAAGGACACAAACACACATTTGCACACCAATGTTTATAGCAGCATTATTTACAATTGCCAAGAGATGGAAACAGCCCAAATGTCCACCAACAGATTAGTGGCTAAACAAGCTGTGGTATATACATATGATGGAATATTATGCAGCTGTAAGACAGAATAAAGTTATGAAGTATATAACAACATGGATGGACCTTGAGGACATTATGCTGAGTGAGATTAGCCAGAAACAAAAGGAAGAATACTGTATGGTCTCACTGATATGAACTAACATCAGTGAATGAACTTGGAGAATTTCAGTTAAGAACAGAGACCATCAGGAGATAGAAATAGGGTAGATATTGGGTAATTGGAGCCGAAGGGATACAGGTTGTACAACAGGACTGATTGTAAAAATTCAGAAATGAATAGCACAATACTACCTAACTGTAATACAATAATGTTAGTACACTGAATGAAGCTGAATGTGAGAATGATAGAAGGAGGAGGGCTGGGGGCACAAACAAAAGCAGAAGGAACGATACATGATAAAGACTGAGATGGTATAATCTAGGAATGCCTAGAGTGTAAAATGATAGTGACTAAATGTACAAATTTAAAAAACGTTTTTGCATGAGGAAGAACAAAGGAATGTCAATATTGCATGCTGTTGAAAATAGATGGTAATTCATATATTAAAATTTCAACTTGTGTGTGAGACTAAAGCAAAAAAATGTTTACTTGGTACAAAATTTATATTTTGACTAGTACATTTCCTAATACAACTTATGTGGACCATAAGTACATGGGACCTTGAGTAGGGCATGAGATTTTGTAGGTTTGTCCAGAGTGATGCCCCAATAAATTCCAGAGTGATTTGATGGTGAATAAAAAAGTATTTGCAAAGTCCCCTTGGGGGAATGACGAGAAAGGGGGGAAATTCAACTTCCCCAAATGGAGAATTTCTTGTATTCTCACAAGCAGTGAGGACAACAAAATCAGTAGGCCAAGCCCTCAGTCTTGGGGTTTGTTCATATGAAACTTAACCCCAGAAAGGATAGGCTAAGCCTACTTAAAATTAGGCCTAAGAGTCACTTCCAGAGAACCTCTTTTGTTTCTCAGATGTAGCCTCTCTCTCTCAGCCAACATGATAAGCAAACTCACTGCCTTTCCCCTTGCTACGTGGGACATGACTCCCAGGGGTGTAAACCTTCCTGGCAACGTGGGACAGAACTCCTAGAATGAGCTGGGACTCAGCATCAAGGGATTGAGAAAACCTTCTCGACCAGAAGGGGAAAGAGAGAAATGAGACAAAATAAAATGTCAATGGCTGAGAGATATCAAACAGAGGGGAGAAGTTATCTTGAAGGTTATTCTTATGCATTATATAGATATCACCTTTTTAGTTAAGGTATAATGGAGAGGCTGGAAGGAACTGCCTGAAAATGTAGAGCTGTGTTCCAGTAGCCATGTTTCTGGAAAATGATTGTATGATGATACAGCTTTCACAATGTGACTGTGTGATTGTGAAACCTTGTGTCTGATGCTCCTTTTATCTATGGTATGGACAGATGAAGAAAATATATGGATTAAAAATAAATAAATAATAGGGGGAACAAATATTAAAATAAATTTAGTAGATTGAAATGCTAGTGATCAATGAAAGGGAGTGGGATGGGGTATAGAAAAAAATAGGGGAAACAAAGGCTAAAATATATTGGGTAGAAGGAAATACTATCAGTCAATGAGATGGAGGGATAAGGGGTGTGGTATGTGTAAGTTTTTCTCTTTTCTTTTTATTTCTTTTTCTGAAATGATGCAAATTTTCTAAGAAGCGATCATGGTGATGATATTGTGAGTTTTTTATTATATACCAAGAATGGAGTGATCTTATGGTAAGAATGTTCATGTTTGTATGTTGTTATGTTTAAAAAAATAAAAAAATTTAAAAAAAGACTATTTTACTGCAGTAACACATAAACACAAAATTTCCTCTTTTAGCCATTTTCAGTGTACAATTCAGTGGTGTTAATCTGAGTCACAGCATTGTGCCACCATCGCCACTATCTACTACTAAAACCTTTTCATCACCCCAAACAGAAAGCCTGCGCTCACTGAACAATAGCTCCCCATTTCCCCTTTCCTCTGGCTACTACTAACCTTTAGTCTACTTGCTGTCTCTATGAATTTGCCTATTTTAGATATTTTATATAAGGAGAATCATACAATATATGCTTTTTTGTGTCTGGCTTCTTTCACTCATCATATCTTCAAGCTTTATCCGTGTTGTCACATGCATCAGAACTTCATTCCTTTTCATGGCTGAATAATATTCCACTGCCTGTATGTACTACATTTTGTTTATCCATCTGTTCATGTATATTTCGGTTGTTTTTACCTTTTAACAATTGTGAATAATGCTGCTCTGAACATTGTTGTACATATAACTGTTTGAGTCCCTGCTTTCAACTCTTTCGGGTAGATAACTAGGAGTGTGATTGCTGGGTCATATGATAGTGATACTCATTGAAAATGGTCAGTTCTTTGCCTGATACTCAAATGACTAATTCCTGGGATGCTGAGGTCTCAACGAAAGAGTTTATTACTAGGAACAAAGCAGGAGAGCAGATGGCCTATCGGCCTAAAAATCTGTCTCCCTGAACTGCAGTAATTCTTATAGATTTATAGCATCAAAAGATGGGCAGGTTTTAGGATAATGAGCACAATGGCCCCAGCTGATATCATTATAGAGGTGATATAATTATTGAGCATGTACAGATTGATTACATGCTTAGTCACAGGACATACCTAGTAAATGGTGGCCTTCATATGATGATGGGCGTGATTTTTAGTATTATAATGAGGTATAGGTGATTTACAGTTTAAAGTCTGACCTACTGAACATGTCACGTGGGCCCATTTTGGTTAGATTTAGTTCGTTTATCAAGATAACTTTGGACATGGGTTGGATTAATTCTGAGCTAAGCCAAGACCCTTCATTAATAAACATTAGGGGCTGGCTCTGGTGATCATAAGACTCTAAAGTTGAAAAACAGGATAAGGGGGTACAAGTGGGGCCAGTCACACTTACACACTTTACAATCACAAGATAAAGGGTATATTGCTATACAATCCTCACCAGAGGCCAAGGCAGCTGGGTTACAGTGCAGAGATGTCAGGTATTTCCCTCAGTCTGTTCTAATGCAGTAGAAGGTAAAAAGAAATACCTATGTAATGATTCAGTAATCATAATTGTTGGTTAAATCCTAACTTCTCAGTTACAATAATTCTGTTTAACTTTCTGAAGAACCACCAAGCTGTCTTCCACAGTGGCTGCACCATTTTACATTCTTGCCAACAATGTCTGGCAGTTCTCATTTCTCTGCAGCTTCTTAATAATTTTGATACATTGTCCAGGTATCTCTGTTTTCAGCTGTTGTGTCCACATGGTGCTATACTTTCCGAGGTCCACCAAGATGGTGGTATTTACACCACAGACAGGGTCAAGGAAATCTGGGCTTCACTGTTTTATTGCACAACTTCTCCAAGGCAACCCTGGGCCCACCCGGCCCCCCTCTAGAACTGGCTGTAGACTCTTCCCTGGCCACCCTGGACTGTAAGAGGGCTGTAGTTTCTGGATGTTTAAGACTCGAAATTAAACCTTTCAGAGTCAGGAACATGAGAGAGGAGCCCAGCGCAGTCCACACGCTTGCAGGTGTTCCATTTCCTTAAGCAAATACAGGTCCTGAGAGAATGCAAAAGAGTAGAAGGTGGAGCTGGTTTCCCGACTGAGCTCATGCCTCCCAAGTTAGCCCCTTATCCAAACCCAGACCTCTGCCCTCTGTATCTCGGCCCCACCCCCACACCTGATAGAAAGGTCTGTCAAGGTCCACCAACAGCAAGCATTTTGCGGAAACAAGGCCCTGGCTGACGGCAGTGAGGGTGCCATGGGCACCTAGCCAGGAAGCCTGGACGGGATGCCGAGGAGACAAGTGAGCACCCCTGGGCCCTGCTATCCCAGAGACTGTTCTAACCCTAACCCTAACCCTAACCCTTGTCATCCTAGTTTTGGGTGGGCTGGTGGCTCCCAACTCTCCCTGAAAGGCCCCCGGGCTCCTCCTGCCTCGGGCCACCCACCCCCTGGGCTCAGCCACTTCCCTGAGGACCGCCTCCCCTCCCCTGAAGACAGCCAGCGCTAGGACCCTGTGCTTCCTTCTGGAAACAGCCTTCGTGTAGCTTGCAAGCGTGCACGGCACAACGACTTGGTATGCTCCCGCAAGTCCTGCTCATCGCGGTATTGCTTCTCCAGATTCCTGAGGCTACAGTAAACAAAGCTTAAAAACGCAGACCTCGATCCCCTCGCAGTCCAGGAACCCGGAACCCTAAATACAGGTGTCCGCGGGACCGACTCTGGAACAAGAGTCAGGGCCCTCCAGCGCCGGGTGGCGCCGGCCCTGGACTCCGTGCTCGCGGCTGCAGCGCCCCAGGGCGCCCTCGCTCGGCCTTCTCTCTTCTGTCTGTCTGTCCTGTGTTCAGATGTCCCTATTCCTATGGGACCCCAGTCGTGCTGGATGAAGCCCCTCACCCACTTCAACCTTTTCCTAACTAATTCCATTCCCAAAGCCCCTATTTCCAAATAGGGTCACGCTCACGGGATGGGGGTCGGGACTGGAACGTATGTTTCCGGGAGGCAGTTCGGGGCTTGACACCCCTTAACGCGGCAGCTGGGAGGTCCGCTTCCCCTTCGCCCCGGGCTGTGTGGCCTCAGGCGGCTCGCCGGCCGGCACCACTCCCGATCCGGGGCTGCCTGGCTCGGAGAGCGAAGGACAGAGCCCGGACCCAGACCGGGAAGCCAAGCCAAGGAGGAGGATCCCAGAGGGCGACCGGGAGCAAGGAAGAGAGGAGGGTGGGAAGCAGGGACGCAGAGGAGGGGGCGCAGGCTCCCGGCGGTGCAGGAGGACGCGAAGGGCACAGAGGCGTCCACGGACTGCGCTGAGCCACCGTGAGGTCACAGGGACCCAAGGCAGGAGCCGGCAGCGAAAGGGGGACCCCGTGGACTGCCAGTCCCTGAACCTCGACGAGCCTGTGGGGAAGGCTCCGTGCAAAGAAGAGAGGTGGCCAGTTCTAGGTGGTGGTGGTGGTGGGGGGTGCGTCGGGAAGCTGTGTGTTGCGGTTGTTGTGGCGACCTGAGCTCCGGGTACCTGAGGTCCCCGCAGCGCTGGGCAGGAGGAGGAGACAGCAGGACGGCGGGGTGGCTGGGGGCGGGGGAGCGGGGCTGCGCCGGAGGAGGCGCCAGGCAAGCGAGCTGCTCGCGGGGGACATTGAACAGTCTTGGCCACAGCGATATTTCCATCCCACTCAGAGCTCGCCAAACCCTGTCACTTCCTCCCAAGAGGCAAAGTCCGCCTCCCTGGTCTTGGAACGGGGCTGCTTTGGTGACCTGATCAGGGTGGAATTGCACCTGCGTGACTTTCAGACGAGGGTGGAGGACGCCAGAGCTCCGCCCCTCCCTGCCCCGCCACCCATCCTTCCCTCCCGAACAAGTGCCCTGGGCAGCCGCCAAGGGTCGCCGAGGCCGCATGGAGAGGCCCCCGCGGTGCTCCAGCCGGCAGCCCCAGGGGCGCAGAGCCTCGGGTGCTCCCAGGGGACCCGCCCAGCCCTGACCCGAGTGCTGACTCGCGAACAGTAGACGTTGACCCTGGTGGGATTTTAAACGGCTTTATGGAGGAATAATTAGCATGGCACACAGTTTACCCACTTAGAGCGTAGAATTCAGCGACGTTCTGAACAGGTCACGCAGCTGTACAGGTCACGCAGCTGTACAGGTCAACACACGCATTTTAGACGCCCCCCTCCCGCCACAGTCACCGCCGTTGTCAGCCCCCGGCCACCAGCGGTCAGCTTTCTGCCTCCATGGATTTGCCTTCTCTGGACATTTTCCGTAAATGGAATCATGCAATCTGTGGTCTTTAGTGTCTGGCTCCCTTCGCCGCGGGCAGCGTGGGCCACGCTCAGCCCTGGCTGCTGAGGAGGGTGCGGTCCCGCCCCCGCGTCTACTTCGCCCCTGCGCCTCTCCAGCCCCCGCGCCCCTGTCGCACCCCCGCCCCTCCCGCACCCGCCCGGCGCAGCCGGTCTCAGTCCTTGCCATTCTTCGGATCTTAGGACAAACGGTGCCACGCGCAGTTGTGCGGCCACAGTGAAGATACCTAGGAGTGAAATGGCTGGGTCTTATGATGGAACTTAAAAAGTTAAACATTTAAGGAAACATTTTGAAAACTTTTTAAGACTTTAAGAAACTGCCAAACTCTTTTTTCCCGGGTGGCTGCTCCTTTCACCTTTTCCCCAGCAATAGATGAAGGTTCCCGGATCCTCTCCTCCAGACCCACTCCTGTCATCGCCTGTCCTTTCCACTATCACCACCTTAGTGGGTGGGAAATCTTGTTGTGGTTTAATTTGCATTTCCCCATAGCATCTTTTGCTGTGCTGATTGGATATTTGCAGTTTTTCAAAGAGATGTGTATACAAACTTTTAGTTGTTTACTTATTATTGAATTGTAAGAGTTCTTTATGTATTCTGGATTCAGGTTCTTTACCAGCTATCCAATTTTGCAATTTTTTCCGCCATAGACTGTGTCTTCTCTTTTCGTTTTCTTACTGGTGTCTTTTGAAAGCAAAGTTTTTAATTTTGATGATGTTCTATTTATCAAACAGTTCCTTCATACCTGTGTATTCTCTACCCAACTGAAATGATGAAGAATGAAGAAGGTGGTTCTAGCAGCTCTTATGTAGACCCTTTGGGATTTTCTCCATAGGGATTATGTCTCTCCTTCCTGTCCAGTCTGGATGCCGTGTTGCTGTTGTTTGGTGGTGGTTTGTTACTGATCCACAGAAAACATATACCCAACAACATGCACAGAGGCTCAGGGGTGTGTTCACGGAAGTGCAAACAGTGTTTTTCCCCATGTGGCTCAGGCGTGAGAGGCATAAACAATTACAAAGGGAATAAAGAACCCTCGCTCTGCTATCCTAAGAGGTCAACAGTTATATCTGGTGTGTAGCTCTCTTGTCCTTTTCTGTGCATGCACATACTTTTGTTTTTCTTTCAAAATCTGGATTGAAGTAGATGTTTTTTTTTCAGTTAACATACGAGCACTTTACTAGATCCTTAAATATTTTGCTAGAGCACAGTTTTGGTCACCTACAATATGGCCACACTGTAATTCGATTACCCAGACTTCCATTTTTGAACACTGTGCTGGTTTGAAAGGAAGTATGCCCCCTAAGAAAAGCCATGTTTTAATATAAATCTCATTTCATAAAGGTAGAGTAATTGCTATTCAATACTGTATGTTTGAAACTATGATGAAATCATCTCCCTGCATGACGTGATTTAGTTAAGAATGGTTGTTAAACTGGATTAGGGGATGACATGTCTCCACCCATTTGAGTGGGTCTTGATTAGTTTCTGAAGTCCTATAAAAGGGGAAACATTTTGGAGAGAGAGATTCAGAGAGAGCAACACTACAAAGCAGAGAGTCCACCAGCCAGCGACCTTTGGAGATGAAGAAGGAAAACGCCTCCCGGGGAGCTTCATGAAACAGGAAGCCAGGAGAAAAGCTAGCAGATGACGCCGTATTCGCCATGTGCCCTTCCAGCCAAGAGAGAAGCCCTGACTGTGTTCACCATGTGCCTTCTCACTTGAGAGAGAAACCCTGAACTTCATCGGCCTTCTTGAACCAAGGTATCTTTCCCTGGATGCCTTTGATTGGACATTTCTATAGACTTGTTTTAATTGGGACATTTTCTCGGCCTTAGAACTGTAAACTAGCAACTCATTAAATTTCCCTTCTTAAAAGCCATTCCGTTTCTGGTATATTGCATTCTGGGAGCTAGCAAACTAGAACAAACACTTAGAGCAATACCATGTATGTGGTAAAATATTAGTGGTATCCCATTAAAATGGTCAATTGATCTTAAAACATTAGCCAGAACTATGGGAAGGAGGAGGTTACATTGTCCATTATGGATAGAATTTGGCTATATTCTGAGAAAACGCAAGAGAGAAAATGGAAAAAGTGCTAAAACTGGTCAGAGTTAAGAATGTCATGTTATCAAATATAATGGGGAGAATTAAAAAAAAAACAATAATAAACTAAATAATGTAGCAGGGGAAAAGTCTATCCCCCAAACCACAAACAATAAAATGAAATTCCTAGCCTAGAGCAGACCTCTGGTTGACCCCCAATATCTGCTCTCCCACCTTTCAAAGGGGCACATCTCCCAACTTGGGGCTGGGAAGTATCCCAGAAGGGAGACCACCTGCCCCAGCCTTCCCAGCAGTGCTAAAGGGTGAGTGGCAACGTTATAAAGGAATATTTGAACGGCTGCATGTTCTTCTGTGGGGAGACTGATAAAACTGACAGTGCTTTCTGATAAATTCACAGGTTCACAAACTGACTTTAGCTTAATTGGGAGAGCGGGCAGGTGATTGGACAGAGCACACCATCCCGTCTTCCCCACAAGGAGGTGGAGAAGCTGCAGAGCCACCTCCCCTGCATCAAGTTCACGAACCCATGGTGACTGACGTAGACTGTCACAGCCTTGGGCGTGCTCCTTGAATGAAGGTGGTGCCACTGCCATCTCTGTTAGTAAGCTCTGGACGAGAGTGCCAAGGGTCCCTATTCCACTGCATGGCAGTGCCCGGGCCCCTGCGCACAGCGGCCCATCGGCGGAGAGGGGCAGGAGCCAGAGACCCTACAGGTGTGGAGGTCAGCGGGGAGCACGGCCTCTGCTCATGGCTACAGGGGCCTCGGGAGCCGGCTTTTCCTCACACAAAACTCCAAGACAAAGGGCGGATGGATGACAGTTAAAGAGAGCATCAAAGGTGACAAAGCAGCCTCTGGGCGCAAAGGGACTTCTGAGCTTAAAAACGTGGAAAGAAACTACTGAGGACAGGCCGATAGGGTTGTCCACTTGGAAATGGTAAATGTCTCCATAGCCCCAAGCCCTCCTAAGGCAAAGTTAAAAGGAAAATATTTGCAGGCAAAAGTTGATTGTGTTCTGAAAAAGGATTTGCAAATTGACTCTGTTTCTCCTCTCTGCCTGCCCGTATTTACACTTCCTCTATGAAGCACATGTATTAATTATGCAATAAAAGTAAAGGGAAATAATGTAAGTTCTGTAGTTAAACTACATCATAAAGCAGGCCTGTGCGCCCACAGGGAGCACCATCCACTGGGACCTGGCCCAGGAGTGGTAAAAACAAACAAAGCAATCCCCAGCCACAAACTGAGGACAGTCTTTGTAAGAATACTGCTTTGCTAGAGTAACATTCTTTTTTTTTCTTTTAAAAAGTTTTTAATAAGATTTTTTTTAAGGGAATTTATTAAGTTACAAGCTTACAGTTCTAAGACTGTGAAAACATCCAAATTAAGGCACCAACAAGGGGTTACCATCACTCAAGAAAGGCTGACACAGGTGGGCCATGGTGGCTCAGCAGGCAGAGTGCTTGCCTGCCATGCCAGAGGACCTGGGGTTCAATTCCTGGTGCCTGCCCATGTTTAAAAAAAAAAGGCTGATACATCTGGAACACTAGAGTAACATTCTTAATGTCAAAGAAAATCATACAAATCTATAAGACCATTAGAAATACTAAAGGGAATAAGGTCAGAAGAGTCGCAGGAAATTCACAAAAGAGGAAATAAACACCCTGTCACGGGTGTGCAGAAATTTTAGGTTAAGACAAGATGCACATCTCACCCTAACATGGACCTGAGATAACAAGGTCCTGGTATCTATGTTTTCTCCCTGCTTGGTGCCCCTACTTGGTTGTTCTCAGTGCAGGTATGGCTCAGGTAAGGCTCAGGTGAGGCTCAGGTGTGAAAACTGTGGAAGGGGGGCCTAGGAGCAGCCCTTCACAGAGTGACTTGGCAGCAGGTCTGGGGAGGCTTGTCCAGGCTCACATGTGTCCCACCACATCCTGGAGATGAAACCTGAAGTTTCTTCAGGGATACAGGTACTAGTGCATGCATCACAGTGACATTTCAAATCACAATTCTATTCCATTGGTCTACATGTTTATCCTTAGGCAAAACTGCGCTGTTTTAATGACTGCAGCTTTGCTGTAAGATTTGAAATTGGGACAGGTGAGTCCTCCCAGTGTCATGGTTAGGTTCATGTGTCAACTTGGCCAGGTGGTGGTGCCTGGTTGTCTGGTCCGGCAAGTGCTGGCCTGTCTGTTGCCATGAGGACATTTCATGGACTTAAATCATGATCACGTTGGCTGCATCCACAGCTGATTGCATTTGTAATCAGTTAAGGGGTATGTCTTCTGCAATGACTGATGCTTACTCTCTTCACTGGAAGGCTTTTAAGGAGGATTTGGAAGAGGCCATCACTCTTCCTGCTTTATCCAGCCAGCTTCTCCTGAGAGTTTGTTAAGGACCTTCATTGGTGCTGCCAGCTCATGGCCTGCCCAACAGACCTTGGACTCTACATCCCCATGGTTACATGAGACAACTTTATAAATTTTATATTTACAGATATCTCTGGCTGATTCTGTTTCTCTAGAGAACCCTAGCTAATACACCTAGATTGTTCTTTTTTCAAGATTATTTTGGTCATTTGGAGCTCTTGCAATTCCATATGAATTTGAGTTTCAGAGTTTCCATTTCTGAAAAAAAAAAAGAAAAAGCTGCTGAAAGTTTGATAGAGATTAGACTGAATTTGTAGATCACTTTAAGTGGTATAGATACCTTAACAATAAGTCTTCCAATCCATGAACATGGTATATCTTTCCATTTCTTTAGATCTTATTTAATTGCTTTCAGCATTGTTTTGAAGTTTTCAGTGTATGAATCTTTCACCTCCTGGTTAAGTTTATTCCTAGGTATTTTATTCTTTTAGATGCTAGTGTAAATGGAATTATTTCCTTGGTTTCCTTTTCAGATTGTTCATTATTAGTGTGTAGGAATCTAAATGACTTCTGCATGTTTCTCTTATATTCTGCAACTTTGCTGAATTTGTTTATTAGTTCTAGTAACTTTCTTGTGGATTCTTTGAGATTTTCTATATATAGGATCATGTCATCTGCAGACAGGGATTTAACTTCTTCCTCTCCAATTTGGATGCCTTTTATTTCTTTCTCTTGGCTGATTCCTCTGGCTATAACTTCCAGTACAATGTTGAATGACAGTCAGTGACAGAGGGCATACTTGTCTTTTTCCAATATAAAGGGGGAAAGCTTTTGGTATTTCACCACTGAGTATGATATTTGCTGTGGGATTTTCATAAATGCCTTTTATCATGTTGAGAAAGTTCACCTCCATTCCTAGTTTTCTGATTGTCTTTATAATGAAAGAATGTTGTGTTTTGTCAAGTGCCTTTCTGTATCAATTGAGATGATTACATTTTTCCCTTCATTTTATTAATGTGGTATATTACATTGCTTGATTATCATCTGTTGAACCTTCCTTGCATTGCTGGACTAACTCTCACATGGTCATGGTGTATCCTTTTAATAAACTGTTGGATTTATTTTATTAGTACTTTTTGCATCTGTATTCATAAGGAATATTGGCCAGTAACTTTCTTTTCTTACACTATCTTTATCTGGTTTTTGGTATCAGGGTAATGCCAATCTCATAAAATTAGTTAGAAGTAATCTTGCTTCTATTTTTTGAAAGAATTTGAGAAGGATTTATGTTAAATCTTCCTTAAGTGTTTGGAAATAATCTAGTCCTGAACTTTGCATTGTTGGGAGGTTTTAATTACTGACTCAGTCTCTTGCCTTGTCACTCATTTCCATAGTAAACAAACTCCCCTGTATCTCTCTATCCCTCCCCCTTTATATTGTTATTGTCTCAGATTACATCTTTGTACATAAAATGACTTAGGAAGGAGTCCTTTTTCTTTTCTTTTTTTTTTGGAAGAGTTTGAGAAGAACTTGTGTTAAATCTTCTTTAAATGGTAGAATTCAGCAGAGAAACCATTTGATGCTAGAATTTTCTTCATTGGGAGGTTTTTTATTGCAGATTCAATCTCTTTAGTTTTTATAGGTCTATGGAGATTTTCCATTTTTTCGTGTGTCAGATTACGTAATTTGCATTTCCAGGAATGTGTCCATTCCATCCAGATTCTCTAATTTATTGGCATATAGTTGTTTATAGAATGCTCTTGTAATTCTTTTTATTTTACTGAAGTTGTTAGTAATGTCCCTACTTTCATTCTGGATTTTAGATATTCATGTCCTCTCTTTCTTTTTCTTTGTCAGTCTGGCTAATGGTTTATTGATTTTATGGATCTTGTTTTAAAACCAGTTTTTGCTTTTGTTGAGTCTACTTTTCTATCTTACTTCTCTCTGCTCTAATCTTCACTATTTCCTTCCCTCTGCTAACTTTGGCTTTAGTTTGCTCATCTTGTTCCAGTTTCTTAAGATATGAAGTTAGGGAACTGATTTATAATCTTTCTTCTTTTTAAATGTAGGCATTAAAGTTATACATTTCCCTCTGAAAACTGCAGTCAGGCACAGGGTTCATAAGTTTGGGTATGATGATGTGTTTTCATTTTTATCCATCTCATATATTTCCTAATTTCTCTTGTGATTTTTTCATTGACCCACTGGTTGTTTAATAGAATGTTGTTTTATTTCCACATATTTTAAACTTTCCAATTTTCTTTCTGTTATTGACTTTTAGCTTTATTTCATTGTGGTCTGAGAAGATAGTTTGTATGGTTTCAATACTTTAAAATTTAGTAAGATATGATTTGTGGCCTAACATGGTCTATCCTGGAAGATGTTCTTTGAGAAGAATGTATATTCTGCTGTTGTTGGGTGGAGTATTCTACATATGTCTCTTAGCTCAAAATGCTTAATAGTGTTGTTCGAGTCCTCTATTTCCTTATTGATCTTCTGCTTAGATGTTCTAGCAGTTATTAAAAGTGGCATATTGATGTTTCCAACTAATATTGTAAAACTATCTATTTCTCCCTTCAATTCTGTCCATTTTTGCTTCACACATTTTGGAGCTCCGTTGTAAAGTGCATTTTTTGGTCTTTTTTTTTCTTTTATTCATTTTTTATTTATTTGTTTTTTCTTTTTGTAAAGTGCATTTTTGTTTATAATTGTTATATCTTTATACTGGACTGAATCTTTTATCAATATATGATACATTTCTTTGTCTCTTGTAATGATTTTTTAACTGTAATATAACCACTCTGCTCTCTTTTGATTACTCCTTGCATAGAATATCAGTTTTCACCCTTTTACTTTCAATGTCTTTGTGTCTCTGTATCTAAAGTGATTTTCTTTTAGATAGCATATAGATGGATCATGTTTTTTCATCCAATCTTCCACCAGCCAGTTTTCTGTATTTCTTATATGTACGTTTCTTTTTCTTGTAAATTTTTAATGACAAAACAAAACAACATACAAACATGAATGTTCTTAACATATGAACATTCCATATTTGGTGTGCAATCAGTGGCTCACAATATCATCACATAGTTTTATATTCATCACTATAATCATTTCTTAGAACATTTGCATCACTCCAGAAAAAGAAATAGAAAGAAAAAAAAAAACTCATACATACCATACCCCTTGCCCCTCCCGTTCATTGACCACTAGTATTTCCATCTACCAAATTTATGTTAGTATTTGTTTTTCCGTTATTTATTTATTTTTATTTTATTGATAAAACCAATCAACATATGAACATGAACATGCTTAACATATAAACATTCCATACTTGGTGTGCAATCAATGGCTCACAGTATCATCACATAGTTGTGTATTCATCACCATGATCATTTCTTAGAACATTTGTATCACTCCAGAAAAAGAAATAAAAAGAAAACAGAACAAACTCATATTACCATACCCCTTACCTCTCCCTCTCATTGACTGCTAGTATTTCCCTGTACCCAATTTATTTTAACATTTGTTCCCCCCATTATTTATTTATTTTAAATCCGTATTTATTACTCATTTGTCCATACCACACATAAGAGGAGCATCAGACACAAGGTTTTCACAATCACACAGTCACGTTTTGAAAGCTGTATCATTATACAATCATCTTAAAGAAACATGGCTACTGGAACACAGCTCTACAGTTTTAGGCACTTCCCTCTAAACTCTCTAATACACCTTAAACTAAAAAGGGGATACCTATATAATGTGTAAGAATAACCTCCAGGATAACCTCTCAACTCTGTTTGAAATCTTTCAGCCATTGACACTTTATTTGTCTCATTTCTCTTTTCTCCCTTTTGTCAAGAAGATTTTCTCAATCCCTTGATGCTAAGTCTCAGCTCATTCTAGGAGTTCTGTCCCACATTGCCAGGGAGGTCCACACCCCTGGGAGTCATGTCCCACTTGGAGAGGGGGAGGGCATGAGTTTGCTTGTTGTGTTGGCTGAGAGAGAGAGAGAGAGAGAGAGAGTGGCCACATCTGAGCAACAAAAGAGGTTCTCTGGGGGTGACTCTTAGGCCTAATTTTAAGTAGGCTCAGTCTGTCCTTTGTGGGGACAAGTTTTGTGTGAACAAATCCCAAGATTGAGGGCTTGGCCTATGATTTTGTTGTCCTCACTGCTTGTGAGAACATCAGGCCTTCTCCAAATGGGGAAGTTGAGTTTTCCCTTTGTCACCATTCCCCCAAGAGAACTTTGCAAATACCTTTTTATTCCCTGTTCAAATCACTCTGGGATTTATCAGGCACCACTCTGGACAAACCTACAAAATCTCCTGCCCTATTCAAGGTTGTGTTTCTTGTGTGTATGTTTCTGAGCCTCAATTACTCCTCTCTGTTTTGTATTTAATTGCTTTTTGTAGTGTACCATTTTGATTCCTGTAGTGTTTTCAAGCTGTTTGTACCCCAGAAAAACTTGTTCTAAAATATTATTCCATTCCTGTGGTTATAAATGTATGTGAGTATGACTTTTGATGAGATTACTTCAGTTGAGGTGTGTCCCACCTCAACCAGGATGGGTCTTAATTCTACTACTGCAGTCCTTTATAAGAGAATGAAATTTAGGCAGAGAGAGAAAGCCATGGAAGCCAGAAGCTGATATCAATGAAACCTAGAAGAGAAGAGAGAGACCAGCAGATGCTGCCTGGTGCCTTGCCAAGTGGCAGAGGAGCCAAGGATCGCCAGAGGCCAGTCTTCAGGAAGAAAGCATCACCTTGATGATGCCTTGATTTGGACACTTTCCTGGACTCTAACCATAAGTGAATACATTCCCATTATTTAAGATGAATCATTTCATGGTATTTGCTTCGAGCAGCCTAGGAAACTAAAACAATTATCTTCTTCCCTTTCCTGTATATTTTACACTTTTATTCTTAGTCATTACTTTTGCAATTTACAATGAACAGCTTAAATTAATAACAGCATAGTTTGACTAGTAACAGCCCAGTTTTAGTAGTATATAAACTCATTACTCTTAAATCTCTCTGCCCCTCCACGTTTATATCATTATTAGCTCAGAAGATATATTTTATATTGTGTTAACATAGATTTTTAATGGTATTTTACATATTTGCCTTTTAAGTTATATGGTGGTGGGGGGAAACAATTTCAAACCAAAAATACAATAATACAGGATTTTATATTTCCCTATGTATTTACCTTTACCAATGGTCTTTCTTTCTTTTCATCAATTCTCATTACTGTCTAGTGTCCTTTTAAGTTAGCCTGAATGACTCCCTTTAGGATTTCTTGTAAGGCAGGTCTTCTATTAATGCATTCTTTCAACCTTTGTTTACCTGTAAATGGTTTAATTTCTTCTTCAGTGTTTGAAAGATAATTTTTCCAGGCATAGAATTCTTGGTTGACAGTCTTTCCTTAAGGGCATTAAATATGCCATCCCGTTATCTTCCTGCCTTCATGGTTGCTGATGGTCAGTCCACTGTTAGCCTTATTGGGCATCCCCAAATGTGGCAAATTGCTCTTCTCTTGTTGCTTTCAAAATCCTCTCTCTGACTTTGATTTTGACAGTATTACTGTAATGTGTTTTGGTGTAGATCTCTTTGAGTCTATCCTCTTTGGAGTTCATTGAGCTTCTTGGAAATATATATATTTCTGTCTTGGATTAGGGAAATTTGGCCACTATTTCTTCTATTTTTTTCTGCCCTTTTCACTTTACTCATCCTTCTGAGACTCCAGTGAAGCATGTGTATATATTTGATAGTATCCCACAAAGTTCCTCAGGCTCTGTTCATTTTTTTACATTATTTTTCTTTCTGCTTGTCCATTGGATAATTTCAATTTCAGTAGTATTGTCTTCAATACAAAAAACTTAGTGATCCTTTCTTCTTGTTCAAATCGGCTTTGAATCTGTCTGATGAATTTTTCATTTCAATTACAGTACTTTGCAGCTCCAAAATTTATGTTTGGTTCTTATTTAAAAAGAAATTTTATTGTAAAATATAACATATATACAAAATGAAGTAAGAAAGAAGCAATAATTTTCAAAGCA
>PVIY010038693.1:0-23693 GCA_004026745.1 Myrmecophaga tridactyla | reverse complement strand
ATAACCACTGACCCTGAAGAAATAAAGGAGGTAATTAAAGAATACATGAGCAACTATATGCTAATAAACTAGACAACATAGATGAAATGGGCAACTTCCTAGAATGGCAAGAACAACCAACACCGACTCAAGAAGAACTATTCGACCTCAACAAACCAATCACAAGTAAAGAGATTGAGTCAATCATCAAGAAGCTCCAAAAAAAGAAAAGTCCAGGACCAAATGGCTTCACATGTCATTCAGGGAAGAATTAGTACCAATTCTTCTCAAACTCTTCAAAAGGATTGAAGAGGGTGGAAAGCTACCTAACTCATTCTTTGAAGCTGAAATCAACATAATACCAAAGTAGACAAAGGTACTACAAAAGAAAATTACAGATCCATATAGATGCACAACTCAACAAAATACTTGCAAATTGAATCCAGCAGCACATTAAAAAAATTATATGCCATGACCAAGTGGGATTTATTCCAAGCCTATAAGGATGGTTCAACATAAGAAAATCAATTAATGTAATACACCATATCAATAAATCAAAGGGGAAAAACCACATGATGCTCTCAATTGATGCTGAAAAGGCATTTGACAATATTCAACATCCTTTCTTGTTGAGAACACTTCAAAGGATAGGAATAGAAGGGAACTTCCTCAACAAGACAAAGGAAAACTCAGCCAACATCATACTCAGTGGGGAAAGACTGAAAGCTTTCCTTCTGAGAAAAGGAACAAGACAAGAATGTCCACTGCCACCATTGTTATTCAACATTGTGCTGAAAGTTCTAGCCGGAGCAATTAGACAACAAAAAGAAATAAAAGGCATCCTAATTAGAAAGGAAGAAGTAAAATATTCACTCTTTGCAGATGATATGCTACCATATGTCAAAAATCCCCAAAAATCTACAGCAAAACTACTAGAACTAATAAATGAGTATAACAAGGTGGCAGGGTACAAATCAACACCCAAAAATCAGTAGCGTTTCTATCCACCAATAATGAGCAATCTGAGGAGAAAATCAAGAAAATAAATTCCATTTACAATAGCAACAAAAATAATCAAATATTTAGGAATAAATTTAACAAGGATACTTTGCCAGTTTGAAGACATTCTGCACCTCAGAAAAGTCATGTTTTAATCCTGATCCAATCTTATGGGAGCAACTGCTTCTTTTAATCCTAATTCAACAGTGTAGACTGGAATCTTTTGATTAGATTATCTCCTCAGAGATGTGATACATCCAATTGTGGGTATTAACTTTTGATTAAATGGAGATGTAATCCCCCATTCCAGGTGGGTCTTGATTAATTTACCAGAATCCTTTAAAAGAGGAAGTATTCTGGTGACACCTCAGAAATAAAGAAATGACAGAAGCTGTGCTGGTTTGAAAGGAAGTATGCCCCCTAGAAAAGCCATGTTTTAATCAAAATCCCATTCCATAAAGGTAGAATAATCCCTATTCAATACTGTATGTTTGAAACTATAATCAGATCATTTCCCTGGATGATGTGATTTCATCAAGAGTGGTTGTTAAACTGGATTAGGTGATGACATGTCTCCACCCATTTGGGTGGGTCTTGATTGGGTTATTGGAATCCTATAAAAGAGGAAATATTTTGGAGAATGAAGTGATTCAGAGAGAACAGCACCACAAAGCAGAGAGTCCACAAGCCAGTGATGTTTGGAGATGAAGAAGGAAAATGCCTCCTGGGGAGCTTCAGGAAACCAGAAGCCAGGAGAGAAAGCTAGCAGATGATGCTGTATTCACCATGTGCCCTTCCAACTGAGAGAGAAACTATGACTGCATTTGCCATGTGCCCTTCCACTTGAGAGAGAAACCCTGAACTTCATTGGCCTTCTTGAACCAAGGTATCTTTCCCTGGATACCTTTGATTGGACAGTTCTATAGACTTGTTTTAATTGGGACATTTTCTCAGCCTTAGAACTGTAAACTAGCAACTTATTAAATTCCCCTTTTTAAAAGACATTCTGTTTCTGGTATATTGCATTCCAGCAGCTAGCAAACTAGAACAGAAGCCTTGGTGCCAACAGAAATTTCTTAGCAGAACTGACACAGGTATGGATATGTAGAGAACAGAGAAATGGATGTTTGGAGATGCTTGAAGCTCAGCAGACATCACCATGAGATGTTAAGCAAGCCAGAACCTACAGAGGCAGATGTGACTACCCAGCTGACAAAGGTGTTCCCAACCCATGGACCTTCCTTGAATTAAAGTAACCTCTTGTTGATGCCTTAATTTCGAAACTTTCACTTCCATAGAACTGTAAACATATAACTTATTAAATTTCCCTTTTAAAAGCCATTCCAGTTCTAGTATATTGTATTCTAGCACATAGAAAACTAGCATAGATACAAAAGACATATACACAGAAAACTACAAGAAATTGCTAAAAGAAATCATGGAAGGCCTAAATAAATGGAAGCACATACCGTATTCATAGATTGAAAGACCAAATATAGTTAAAATATCAATTCTACACAAATTGATTTATAGATTCAATGCAATACAAATTAAAATCCCAAAAACTTACTTTGTAGAAATAGAAAAAAACATTAACCAAATTTATTTGGAAGGACAGGGTGCACTGAATAGCTAAAAATATCTTGAGAAAGCAAAATGAAGTTGGAGGTCTCACACTTCCTGACTTTAAAGCACATTATGAAGCTACAGTTATCAAAACAGCATAGTGCTGGCATAAAGATAAATATGCTGGCCAATGGAATTGAATAGAATGTTCAGAAATAAACCTTCTCATCTATGGACAATTGATGTTTGATAAGGCATTCAAACCAACTCACCTGTGACAGAGTAGCTTCTTCAATAAAAGGTGCTTGGAGAATTGGATATCCATATGCAAAAGAATGAAAGAGGATCCATATCTCACACCCTATACAAAAGTTAACTCAAAACGGATCAAAGACCATAAAATTTTAGAAGAAAATGTAGGGAAATGTCTTATAAATCTTGTAATAGGAAGTGGTTTCCTAGACTTTACCCAAAGCACAAGCATTGAAAAGAAGAAATAGATGGGAATTCCTCAAAATAAACACTTTTGTGCATCAAAGAAATTTATCAAGAAAGTAAAAAGGCAGATGACACAACAGGAGGCAACATTTGGAAACCACACATACTAAACCAAGGGTTTAGTATCCTGAGTATAGAAAGAGATTCTTCAACTCAACAACAAAAAGACAAACAACCCATTTAAAAAATGGGCAAAAGACACGAACAGACACTTCTCAGAGGAGGAAATACAAATGGCTAAAAGGCACATGAAAAGATGCTCAACTTCACTGGCTATTAGGGAAGTGCAAATCAAAACCACAGTGAAATATCATCTGACACTCACTAGAATGCTATTATTAAAAGAAGAAAATAACAAGTGCTGGAGAGAATGTGAAGGAAGAGGCACAACTTATCCACTGTAGGTGGGAATGGAAAATGGTACAACCATTCTTGAAGGCAGTTGGCAGTTCCTCAGGAAGCTAAGTGTAGAATTGCTATATGATCCAGCAATTCCAATAGAAGGCACATATTCAGAGGACCTGAGGGCAAGGACACAAACAGACACTTGCACACCAGTGTTCATAGCAGCATTATTTATGATTGCCAAGAGATAGAAACAGCCCAAATGCCTGTTTGGGCCAAATGTTTGAATGGCTAAACAAGCTTTGATATATACATATGATGGAATATTACACAGCTCTAAGACAAAATAAAGTCAGGAAGCATGTGACAACAATGGATGAAACATGAAGACATTATGCTGAGTGAAATTAGTCAGAAACCAAGGGACAAATACTGTATGGTCTCACTAATATTAACTAACATTAATGAGTGAACTTTGAGAATTGAAGTTAAGAACACAGGCTTTCAAGAGATAGAAATAGGGTAGAGATTAGGCAATTGGTGCTGAAGGAATACAGATTGTGCAACAGGACTGACTGTAAAAAATCAGAAATGGATAACACAATATTATCTGATTGTAGCACAATAATAAAGTATGTTGTATGAAGCTGAGTGTAAATATGATTGAGGGAGAAGGGCTGGGGGCCCACATGAAACCAGAAAGAAAGGTATAGGATAAAGACTGAGCTGGTATAATTTAAGAATGCTTAGAGTGAACAATGATGGTGGTTAAATGTACAAATAAAAAATCATTTCAGCATAAAGGAGAATAACTGACTGTCCACATTGCCGGGTGTTGAAAATAGATGGTATGTACAGTCAACGCAAGTGAGGGTCTATAGTCAGCAGTAATATTGTAATATGCTTCCACTGAATGTAACAAAGGCATTATGCCAAAGCTAAATGTCAACAGATGGGGGACATGGGAGACAAGTATGGATTCTTTATGGAAGAAAAGGAAATGTCTTCATATAGATTATGCTGGTGAAGTCATATCTATACACTTAGGTTGGATAGTAAGATGTGTGAATAAAACTGTTTAAAAATGAACAGAGAGAAACAAGTGCTAGAAAAAAATGTGGAGACAAAGATATACCTATTCACTGTTGGTAGGGAAACTGAGAGGTACAGTCCCTTGGAGGGCAGTGTGATGTTTCCACAGGAGGCTAAGGGTAGGGTTGCCATATAATTCTGAAACCCAATGCTCAGCATATACCTGAAGGAACTGAATATGAAGACACAAATGGACATTTGCACACTGGTGTTTATGGTGGCAGTGTTCATGATTCACAATGGATGGAGGTGGCCTAAGGGTACAATGAATGAGGAATGAAAGGGGCAACTATGGTGTTTACATACAATAGACTACTGAGCAGCTGCAAGAAGGAATGAAGTTGTGAGGCATGCAACTAGGTGTATGAACCTTAGGGACTGTATGTTGAATGAAATGTCAGAAATGAAAATGCACATATTATCATGCCTCATTCATATGGATTAAGCATAGTATAAAAACTTGCTGTGCTGGTTTGGAAAGGTGTATGCCCCCTAGAAAAGCCATGTTTTAATCTAAATCCCATTTCATAAAAGCAGAATAATCCCTATTCAATACTGTATGCTTGAAACTGTAATCATATCATCTCCCTGGAGATGTGATTTAATCATGGGTGGTTGTTAAACTGGATTAGGTGATGACATGTCTTCACCCATTTGGGTGGGTCTTGGTAAGTTTCTGGAGTCCTATAAAAGAGGAAACATTTTGGAGAATGAGAGATTCAGAGAGAGCAGAGAATACTGCAGCACCATGAAGCAGAGAGTTCATCAGCCAGTGCTTTGGAGATGAAAAAGGAAAACACCTCCCGGGGAGCTTCATGAAACAGGAAGCCAGGAGAAGCTAGCAGATGACACCATTTTTGCTGTGTGCCCTTCCAGATGAGAGAGGAACCCTGACCATGTTCACCATGTGCCTTTCCAGAAACTTTGACTCTGTTTGCCATGTGCCTTCCACTTGAGAGAGAAACCCTGAACTTCATTGGCCTTCTTGAACCAAGGTATCTTTCCCTGGATACCTTTGACTGGACATTTCTATAGACTTGTTTTAATTGGGCATTTTCTTGGCCTTAGAACTGTAAACTAGCAACTTATTAAATTCCCCTCTTTAAAAGCCATTCCCTTTCTGGTATGTTGCCTTCCAGCAGCTAGTAAACTAGAACACTTGGCAAACTGAAGTTGAGAACATGGGTTATCAGGTCGGGGTCAATTGTAAGCTCTTACAGTAGGCACTTATGTTCAAGAGTTGTAACTACTATTTCTAAATTCTGAAATACTGAGCATTTTGTTTATAACCTTTTTATTCCCATAAACTTCAGGTATTTATGTAACAACTGAAACTCAGAGTGAGAGCTCTGAAGCTATGAAAGCAGTATCCTGTACAGGAACTGTTTAAAAAGTTGAAAAAGTGCCAGGCTTTGAGTAGAGATATGAATGAAGCTGATCTGGATAGGACTAATGTAAATCAAAATACAGCATAAAGGATGATATTGTGCATATTTTAAAACTTCAACTTCTATGTGAGACCAAAGAGAGAGATGTTTATTTGGTGCAAAATTTATATTTTGGGTAGTGCATTTCCCAATTCAACTTGTAAGGTCAGTTTAGTTCAACATAAGTACATGAAATCTTTAATAGGGCATTAGATTTTGTTGGTTTGTCCAGTGTGATGCCCTGATATATCTGAGTTAATTAGGCAGTGAATAAAGAAGTATTTGCAAAGTCCCCTTGGGGGAAGAAAGGAAAAAATATTCAAATTTTTCATTCGGAGAATTTCTGATATTCTCACAAGCAGTGGGGACAACCAAATCAATAGGCCAAGCCCTAGATCATGGGATTTGCACTTATGAAACTAATTCCTGCAAAGGATAGGCTAAGTCTACCTAAAATTAGGCCTGAAAGTCACCCAAAGTGAACCTCTTTTGTTGCTCAGATGTGGCCTCTCTCTCTAAGCCAACTCAGCAGGTGAACTCACTGCCCTCCTCCCAATGTGGGACATGATTCCAAGGGCTGTAAATCTCCCTGGCAAAGTGGGACAGAAATCCCAGGATGAACTGGGACCCAGCATCAAGGTACTAAGAAAGAATTCTTGGCCAAAAGGGGGAAAAAAGAAATGAGACAAAATAGTTTCAGTGGCTGAGAGATTTCAAACAGAGTCAAGAGGTTATCCTGGAGCTAATTCTTATGCATTATATAGATATCCCTTTTTAGTTCATGGTGTATTAGAATGGCTGGAGGGAAGTACCTGAAACTTTCAAGTTGTATTCCTGAAACCTTGATTCTTGAAGATGAATGTATAAAGTTATAACTTTTACAATGGACACTGTGATTGTGAAAACCTTAAGCCTGATGCTACTTTTATCCAGGGTATGGATAGATAAGTAAAAATATATATATGGATAAAAAATACTACATTGATTAGCTTCTAATCTCAAAGGTGGGGGTAGTAGATAGGATGTAACCATTTAATGAGAGAATCATACTCCCATAAACCCAGGGTCAAGCTTAACCTGAAGATAGCAGGTGTCTTCTGATGATGTAAAATGAAGTCAACAATATCACTTAAACTGTATTCTAGTAAAAAATTGTATAAATTGGGTCCTTTATGACTTTAGATATAACTTTTTATTTACAGGAGTACAAAGCACAAGAAAAACACTATCAGAAGGAAGCAGACCAACAAATCTAGAAGGTGGAACACTTCACAGGATATCTGGCCTGGTCTCTTTGAAAGTCAATGCCATGATGAAAGGATTCTGCTCAATTAGAAGAGACAAAGGGCCATAACAACTAGATGAATAAATAGTCCTCCAATAATGGTTTCAACAAATTTGCTATAAAGGACATTGCAGGGGAAATTTAAATATGGCCTGAATTAGATAAAATTAAAATTTCCAAGAGTGAAGAGGAAGGGATTGTTGATTGAAAAAAATTTACAAAATAATATGAAGCTTATGGTTTTTTTTGGGTGAAAAATTGTGTGTGGATGAAGTAAAATGATATGGATAAAAAAATAAATAATGGGGGTAAGGGGTAAAATAAATTGGGTAGATGGAAATACTAGTGGTCAATGAAAGGAAGGGGTAAGGGGTATGGGATGCAGGAGTTTTATCTTTTTTCTTTTTGTTTCTTTTTCTGGAGTGATGTAAATGTTCTAAAAAACGATCATGATGATGAATATACAACTGTGTCATAATATTGTGAGCCATTGATTGTACCATGTGTGGACTTTATGTGTGTGAAGATTTGTCAATAAAAATAGTTTTAAAAAAAGAAACTGTAGCATTTCTGAGTAACATGACATTATATTCTGTAAAGAAAATTATGCTAATGAAAGAAGATTGGCAAAATATTGGTAAGTGTTTCAAAGTGAGGGTACCCGGAGTTTCAATTCATGATTCTCTCTACTATTATGTAAAGTATTCTGAAATTCCCTGTAATAAAAGTTCAAATTTAAAATATATATTTTTAAGATGCAAGAAGGAAACTGAAACCATAACAAGCTCACTAGACTACTCAAAGTTAACACATAATTTTAAATAAGTATTAAAGTGCTAAAGTACTAAAGCAAGCTATTCAACACAAAAATGTGCAAAAACAAAAAGTTTTGAGATGATAGAGAAGTCAATAATAAAAGTCTATGCATAAAAAAGAAATAGATAATACATCCTAAGATCAGTCAATGAATCCAAGAATGGGTTCTGTACAAAACAGAAAAACCTCTGGAAAATGTATAAAAATAAAAGGAAAGATTCAAACAATCTAGGTATTTTTTAACTAATTATAAGCCACATTTGCATTTAGTTTATTCAGATATTGACAGCACAAGAGAAAAAAACTATCTGATGAAATGGAAATAGTAGACGAATTCTTGCGGCACAGCACTTTCATCAAGCAGTTATTATCTCCTTTCCTTTCAGTTCTCTCAATAAACATGCAAAACATATTAATCAGTCTGTTCAAAGATTTCATAAAAAGTGCTTCATTATCCATTCTATTAATACTTGCCAGGTTTTTTTGAATAAGGAGTTGGTTGCTCAGAATGCTTAATATTTAAATATGTTTTCTCCCAGTTCAAACCAAGTTTAGAATAATAAATGAAGAAAAAATATATAGAAAAGCACATGAAGTTGGCCATGTTTTGTCAGTAGTATCCAAGTATGTTTCTAGTTCTCATGGAAGCAATATTATTCTGAATCAGTTTAAGTATGATATTTCCCATTTAAATCAATCATTTTTTCTCACCGACTCCCTTACCCCTTTCCTTTAAAATCATTTGTATAAATGTTTCTAGAATAAAATAAAGAAAAAAACACAGGATTGTACAACATAGTGAACTCTAATGGAAACCATGGACTATAGTTAATAGTACAATGATAATATTCTTTCATCAAGTGTAAAAAATGTGTCACATTATTGCAAGTTGTTAATAATGGGGAGTATATGGGAACTCTGTTTTTCTGCATGATTTTTCTGTAAACCTAAAACCTAAAACATGCTTAAACAAAAAATTATACAACAGATCTCATTTGATTTTGGTACATTAGCAATGAATTCTGCAGTTTACCTAAGTCCTATTTCTTCTTGATTTCTATCAGACTATTGCTCCATCTACCTGAATATTGCTGAAAGCATTATGTCACTATGATTAATGGAATAAAATTCAAAATTCAATAATCATTAAATCCCTTCCCAATTAAGGACCTGCCCAGATTGATGCTTAAATCTTTCAGTGTCTCCTCATTCTAAAAACAAGCAAACAAACAAAACAAGGGCTAACCTGCATTCCTTCAGTGCTTTTATCTCAGATTTCTTAGTAGATAAAAATAAGTTTACATTTTAATGTGGATGATTCTTATAGTTTTTATCACTTTACAGAACATCTCAAAATTACTTTTAACAATGGCATGGCTAATGGCAATGTCATCAAAGAAATGTAGGAGTGGCTGTGTTTTGCTTTCTTTCATTTTGTTTGTGCCTGAGTCTCTTTATCTGCTGATAGGTGAAAATAAACAGTGAGTCCCCCAAATTACTAAGGCTTTGAAGTTTGCCATTCTCAAGCTTCCCAATTCTTTCTGATACTCTCTCTTGTGTGCTGTCCTCTCCTTTATGCTGATGTTATCCTGATACCAATAAAAGGAGAATCTAAACTCAGCCTTGATCCTTAGACTTAAATCCATCAACACTTTGTATATTTGAGCTGTTAAGCCATGTGTCCATTACTATGAAAGAAGAGGGGTTAGAACAAATTCTTATTATTGGACCTTGTAGAAGAAGAAATATGCTTAGTGGGACTGAAAGCATACTTCCACTGCCTCTGATTTTAATATACCTAAGACTAGCTTTGCTTTAGTCATGTTGGTATTTCTGGGGCCAGGATTGTTGATATGAAGATGGAAAAGGATAATAAGGAAGCTGAGCTGATCATCTTCCATTATCTTCATTTCTTTCTTTTCTTCTCATTCTACTCCTGAATACCTAGGGGCTGAAAGTACAAAAGCCACTCAACCTTGATCCTTTTTTTTTATATTGCCCACATAATTAGAGTTTTCACTTCTTTACAGCAAGGTTTTTCAACTTCAGCAAAATGAAATTCAGGGTCAGACAATTCTTTATTGTGGGGTAGGCTGTCTTGCACATCATAGAATGTTTAGAGCATCCCTGGTCTCTACCCATCACATACAAAATAGCACCCCTTACCCAGCTGTGAAAACCAAAAGTGTCTCCAAACATTGCCAATACCCAGTGATTAGGAGCTGCTGCTCTAAAGCGTCATGAAATCATCTCTCATTTTTCTCCTCTTACTTACACTTTTCTATAATATATTTAACCATTTTCAGTAGATCAATGATACCTACTATGTCAACCAAGCTCTCAGAGGCCTTGGGTCAGGGCAGACTGAAGACCAAAGGACATGTCAGGCATGAAGTTAGACATGCATTTTAATTAGGACTTATGAAGAGGAGAGGATTTGCATGGTGGTGGCCAGCCATGGAGAATGGAAGTTAATGCTCTGCAAAGGGGGAGGGGGTAGTTCAAGGGTTTATAAGGATTTAGGACAAGGGTGTGAGCAGCAGGGTCTCATGACACAGGGGGTTGGAGTTTTGTTATCAACAGTGATCAAAGGAGGGGAGTTTTAATGCTTTGTTTACAATACCATCTATCATGGTCAGGTTTATGTGTCAACTTGGCCATGTGGTGGTGCCCAGTTATCTGGTTTGGCAAGTGCTGGCCTGTCTGTTGCTATGAAGATATTTCATGGACTTAAATCACAATCACATTGGCTGCATCCACAGCTGATTGTAAATGCAGTCAGCTAAGGGGAGTGTCTTCTATAATGAGTGACACTTAATCTAATCACCAGAAGGCTTTTAAGGAGGATTCAGAAGAGACAATCACTCTTCTTGCTCCAGCCAGCCAGCCTCCCCTAAGAGTTCATTGAGGGCCTTCATTGGAGCTGCCAGCTCACAGCCTGCCCTACAGACCTTAGACTCTACATTTCCATGGTTATGTGAGACACTTTTATAAATTTTATATTTACTGATATCTCCTGCTGATTCTGTTTCTCTGGAGGACCCTTACTAATAAACCATCTATACATTCCCCCACCACTACCACCCCAAAGATCTGTAGCTTTAATTCTGTTCCAGTCATTGTAGGTAGCTATAGGCAGTAAAATTTCTCAGTTGTGGGTCTTCACAATCCACCCCCATGCAGTAGACTACATTAACCATAGGGCAGACAGTGCATCCATATTCCACAATATAAGAGACAAAAAAACACTAGGAGTACCCCACACAGAGATAATAAGCCCACCAAGAGATGCCACCATAGCCAAGAAAGGGAATTAAACCATTTTCCAATTACTAGGAGTAAGGGGTGAAGAGTTATATAAAGTAATGGAGACATACAGCTGGCCCCAGGCACAATACCTTATAAATGAAAAGATTCTTTTTCAGATTTTCTGATGTTTTGAATTTGGCCAGCCAGCAGGGTATTCTGCACAGTCTAATTTGCAGGGGTCATACTCCAAGGATGGCTGGTGGTGCCTGAAGATGGCAAGCCCATGAATGCAAACCCAACATTAGGTCTGATTATGGGCATGAGTTACCACTGAAGCCCACTGTAGAAATGTGTTTGCTAGGGCACTATGGGTGAAAAGAAAGATGCTTATGGGGAATAATAAGGAGTCCAACAATAAATATACCTAAGTACCATTGGTTGACAACAATATACTATGTAGAGGAACATTATGGGAGGGGTTTAAATATCAGATATTTTCCCCTTGCAAATTTTTAGAGTCCTCTACCAT
Organism: Myrmecophaga tridactyla; assembly: GCA_004026745.1. NCBI lineage: Eukaryota > Metazoa > Chordata > Mammalia > Pilosa > Myrmecophagidae > Myrmecophaga > Myrmecophaga tridactyla. Next base: position 11,908 of record PVIY010038693.1, on the reverse strand, counting down.
TACATCAATTGTTAGTTACATCAATCATTAATTTAGGCATAAGAATCATCCACATAGTTATACATAAAGTTCCCATGGGAATAGGAGGCTTCAGATTGCTTATAAAAATTTTATCAGGTATTTTTTGTCACATTACAATGTTTTGGGTGACTCCTATTCCCCATAGACTTAAGATTCCCAATGAGGATGGCTGCATAGAGCAACACCAAGGCTAAAAGAACTTATTTTCCCCCATTTGGTCTGAGGCATAGGCAACAAAAAATTATTAGCATTCCCCCTTTTAGGCTGTAAAACAGCTGACCCTTTCATTTACATTCTCACAGTCTGCATTGGTCCTGCCATTAGAATTTCAATAGGAGCTAGGGCTGCAGCCCGCAGTGTTGCATTCAAGCGAATTAAGACTTGATAGAGTTTCTTAGTCCACTGTTGCAAGGATCTCTTACCATCTTTAAACTATTTTTTTTTTAACAAACTATTCATTCTTTTGATAAGGTCCACGCCTGTGAGATTGTAGGGCCAATGGAATGTCCATACATGTCTTGATTCATGGATCAGGATTGGGCTATTTGCCCAGTGAAAGGGGTCCCCTGATCACTGTCTATCTGTGTAGGTACTCCATACAGAGCACTCACTTTCTCCAAACATCTTATGGTGGCCCTCTGGTTGACCTTCCCCACTGAAAAAGCTAACAATAGTCCTGTAGCCATGTCCATGGTAGTAGAAGTTTACCTCTTCCCCTCTGAGAGCAGAATGGGACCAATGTAGCCCACTTGCCATAGGGTCACCAGGACTTGTGACCAGTCAATGTTTTTCATTTGGTGTGGTAGCTTATGTGGTAATGCAGGGAGTATGAAGGCCACTTTCTAGTGATGGCCATTGGCTGCCAGAGCATGATTGGCAGCTGGAATTTTCATTGTTGGCAGATGTCCCAGTTGTATTTCCACAGTTCTTGTCCCCAGAGGGGATGACTTATGACCATCCATGGTTCCTGCTTCCAGATTGCCATCCAGGTCATAAGGCCTTTGTAAACAGCCCAGCTGTTGGTACACATAGTCCATCTCCTGGCTCATGCACTATTACTATCCATACTGCTCTTAACTCAGCCCATTGACTGCCTTGCATAGCATACATCTCCCACCACATAGTGTCAGTACTGGGTTGTACTGCCATAGCTGTCCATGCGAGAGGTTGCCCATTAGTGAACCCATCAGTGTACCAAACAGACTCAGGAATGGTACCCATGCTTCCTACAGTGGGCATTTCAACAGCTATTTCAGGTGCCGAAAATTTAAGTGTTGAATCTTCTATATAGGACACTTGTTCAAGAATCTCATGCATTTCTGATTCAGAAGGCTTGTATTGAAAATGCTGCACTGTAACAGGTAGCCTTTCCATTTGATCAGTGTGCTCAGTTGGGCACTGCTGGAGCATGGCTTAAACGCCACGTCAGTTATCCACCTCTGAATAGGGATGGCCGTTTTCATATTGACTGGGCATCTTTATGTTGGTCCCTCTACTTGCAATGAGGCATTATATGCAGAACTACAATTACCTTTCCAGGGGACAGTATCTCAATTCTACCCCTTTCCATAGTTATGACAAAAAACCTAGGGGCATTCATTTAGAATATTGCCTCTGACACAGACACTGCCCAAAGCCAATATCAGTGCTGGCTTCTTCTGTTTCACAGGGCAAGTCTGGCTATATGTCCCCAGTGCTTGTGCTTGTGCTATCTCCTGTTTGCCTTTCAAAAGCAGCCTGCTGGAGGTCCTCCCATTTCCAAGTACTGCTTTTTCTAATTAGCATATAAAAAGGTTTTAACATCTGAGCTAAGTGAGGAACAAAATGTTTCCAATACCCCAACAAACTCAAGAAAGGCCTTAGTTGTTTTGACAAATGCAACATGGGAAAACATTTTACCTTATTAATTACTGAAGAAAGAATACTTTTTGTCTTAACTAACCATACAACACTTAAGAATTTGATAGGGCAGTCAAGGCATTGCAGTTTGTTTTGATTACTTGCCTATCCCTGATACTCAAGGTGAGATAACAATGAGCCTGAGGCTTCTTTTAATTCTGAGAGTTACTGGTTAACATGACATCATCAATATAGAGAAATAGACCTTTCCATTTAGCCAAATTCTTTGCCACAAGGCTGTGGCAGATGGCCGGGCTATGTAAATAGCCTTGTGAGAGCATGGTGAAAGTCCTTTTTTCTTTTTCCCAGGTGAAGTTGTAAGCAGGTTGACTGCACTTAGGTAAGGGAATACTAAAGAAAACATTAGTAAAATTTAAAACAAAGGGATAATGACATAATTGAGTGCTAATTCTTATAGTAAAGAGGCAAATTTGCTCATTTTTTTTTTCTGAAAGTAACACTCTTTCTGCACCAGTGTCCCAAAGATATAGTAGCCTATTTTGCAGGACTTCTTTAGGCTTTTGCCTGTATTGATTTCCAATTTCACATAATTCCACAGGGGTATAGTCCTGCGTGGTAATTAAGGTCTTTCAGTCAGGAGTGGGTGCTGGAGCAGCCACAGTGGCAGTGTCACCATCAGTTTCACCCTCCTCTACTGGGGGTTGAAGGTGTTGAATATGTTATGATTTAACTTTTTGTTGGACCAGAGGATGAACAAGCTTTCTTTCCTCATTTTCAATATCCCAGTCAGACTTTAACTCATCATCATGTGAAGAGAAATCAACAGGATCCCATAATTTAGGGTTTCAGTCTGGGGAGGTCAGGATATGCCTCACTTGCCCCTTGGGCAGTCTATACCCTTTTACTCTAGCACACCAGCATGCCAATATTTCTAAACTCTCATCTACATGGCACAGCCTCTCACTCAATGCATCCTTCAAATCTGCTTGGACTATTCACAAGTCCTTTCCTAACTTAAATTCTTCTTTTGAGCAGTGAACCATAGCTTTAGTGGCTAGGTCACTTCCATGTCCAAATGCACAGCTCCTAACAGGGGTCATGCAATGGCTGCAGTGGCCTGATGGCTCTCCTTTTTCTTATGAAATCCTAACTGTCCTGTGGCCTGCTGCAGGGGTACTAACATAGGAGGGTAACCATCACTCCCTACATAGATGCTGGGGGCCAACTTGGGATTTCCCCCATGAATTTTCCCTTCCCAAGACTCATGTCAGCTATTGCTGGTGGCTCTTTGGTCTCCTGGCTGGCATGTCAATTGTTCTAATCCAGGTCGTTGAGGACTTGGGTTGAAGCAATTTGAAGACCAAAGGACACATCAGGTATAAAGCAGTTAGACTTGAATTTTAATTAGGACGTATAAACAGGAAAGTATTTTCCACAGTGGTGACCAACTATAGAAAATGAAAGTTAATGCTCTGCAAAGAGTCAGGAGTAGTGCAAGGGCTTGTGAGAGTTTAGGACAAAGGCATGAGCAGCAGGATCTTGTGATATAGAGGTTTGAAGTTTTGTTATCAACAGTGATCAAGAGTTTTAATGTTTTGTTTATGATACCATCTATACATTCTTACACACACACACACTGAGGAGATTTGATGCTTTAACTTCTGTCCCAGTCATTGTAGGTGGCTACATGCAGGAAATTATTCTCAATATGAAGGAAGACTTTTGGCCCTGGGTCTCCATACCTGCAAATCTAATCAAGACTAAGGAAAATCAAAAGCATCTTCTCATGAACCCTGGACCAATGACTAATGGGAGCCTGGTATGATTGCCACTGGAAATCTAAACCCTGGGGATGGCAAAGGATAATTTGGATAAGAAATTCAAATTATCAAATAATGAGGTCTAGGTGTTTTAGAAACAAAAACAAAAGCTGTTTATTGAGCATCTACTAAGGTCAAGGCATACTGCAAATCACTTATGAACAATGAAAAAAAAAATCCCTCCCAGCAATTTACTTCTTGAAAACTTATTTTTATCATTGATATGAAAAAGAGTTTCCTGGCCATATTGAAGCTGGTTAAAATCCTCAAGACATAAACTAAGTAGAGAATGAAGCATATAATATGACTACACAATTAATAATCATTTGTAATTCTTTTCTCATTTGTACTTTTTATTTGTACATTCTTATACAGATTTTAGGTTATTCTTTATTGACAATTTAATTTTAGTACAAGCATACTTAATTTTCACTGTTAATGCCTCAAGATATGGGATACAGAGCTTGAAGTAACCAAGCAGTGTTTTAGTTTGTTAAAGCTTCTATAACGCAATATACCAGAAACACAATGATTTTTTAAAAAGGGAATTTGTAAAGTTGCAAGTTTACAGTTTAAGGCCATAAAAATGTCCAAATTAAGGCACCAGCAAGAGGTTACCTTCACTCAAGAAAGGATGATGCTGGGCGGCTGCCGTGGCTCAGCAGGCAGAGCTCTGACCTGCCATGCTGGAGGTCTGGAGTTCGATCCCTGGTGCCTCCTGCCCATATGCAAATTTAAAAAAAAAAGAAAGGCTGATGCTGTCTGGAATGCCCCTGTCAGCTGGGAAGACATGTGGCTGGTATCTGCTGGGGTCTTTGGCTTCTGGACACCTCCATCAGCTGGGAAGGTACATAGTGACATCTGCAAACTTTCTCTCCTGGCTTCTAATTTCATAAGGATTCCCAGGGGAGGTTTTCCTTCTGCATCTCCAAAGGTCTCTGACTGTGTGGGCTCTAAAGTTTTTTCCAGGATGGTTACCTCTTAAAGGACTCTACTAAATGACTCTACCTTGAATGGATGGAGATATATCTCCATGGAAACCATGTAATCAAAAGGTCTTATCCTCAATTGGGTGGGTCACATCTCCATGGAAACAACTTAATGAAAGTGATCCCACTCAACAATATTGAATGAGGATTAAAGAGCATAGCTTTTCTAGGGTACACAACAGTTTCAAACTGGCACAAGCAGTAATACACAAAGGTGGTGCCTTTTTCTCTCTTTCATGTGATACCAGACAGCCCCAGGAGTTCTCTGAAAAATCAAGACCTCAACCAATGGCTGGTGCTCTGAGGATTCTTGACTCAGTCACAGGAAAGAATTCTAGGACTAATCAGCGTTTATTGCCAAATAGTCTAACAAGCCTGAATCAGAGAGCCCTGGGAATTCTCAGAAAAATCAAGACCAGGGTCCAATGCCCTGAAGATTCTTGACTCAGCCACAGGAAAGAACTTGAGAACCAATCAGTGCATACAGCCAAAGAATCCAAGGACTTGTCAGTGTGTACAGCTCAAAACTTCAATGCATAGCAAAAGTACATGCTCAAAAGGCAATAGGTACAGGCATTCTCCAGAGGAGAAGCCCTCTGAGGTCAAGATCCTTGCACTTTAAGGACTTGGAGGGGCCCTTCCCCCTCTGGCTATGCTAATAAGGGATTGAAGAGCTGCACTTTTCACTGTTTTTTCCAGGTGCTGACCTGAGTAATGGGTAGGTATGTGAGGTCTAGGTGTGTGCACACCAAAAGGAACTTGTTATGGGTCTTAGAGTCCTTCCCCCACTCTTTCCTTCCCTATCTAGTCTGCCTCAAAGTGCATACAAATCATCTGGGGTTGTTGTTTAAAATTCTAATTTGGTAGATCTTAGATGAAGCCTGAGATCCTACCTTTCTATGAAACTCCCAGGTGATGCAACGCTGTTCTCCAAGTGCTACTCTATGTGTAGCAAGATGCTCCTTGCAACATAGATTGTATCATAGTCTGCATGAGTGTTATGGTGTGTCCCAGTTTTGAGAAACAGAATGCTTATTTTTAAATTCAGATTTCAAACATTAAAAGATCTTTTTCAGCCAAAGATGTTTAAAATTCTCCCCATGATAAAAGAAACACAAAGTGAAAAAGGCAGCTACTGAGGTGAAGAATCCCAACACAGGAAAGCTGCTTGTAGGGCCCTGAAATAGGAGAATCCTTATAGGGCCCTGAAATAGAAGATTCCCAGGGCTACTGCCCTGAGAAGCCCCTTAGGGATAGCAAACAAAGACTCAAAGTCTCTACCTGGTAGATTCAATCATGTTCCCCACAAAGACAGGTTCAGGTCACAACTCCTGATCCTGTGGGTGTGAATTCATGTGTAAATGAGAACTTCAATTCCTATCCCCCAGTCCTGTGTGTGTGGATTCATTTGTAAATAGGATCTTTGGAGATCCTATTTAGATGAAGTCAAATTGAATAAGGGTGAGCCTTAATCCAATACAACTGAAGACCTTCCAAGCAGAGGAGATTCAGACAGATGACTGAGCAGGAGAAGAAGAAACCAGAGGAAAAGCCAGGAGACTGATGGCCATTGATTGAGGAAGAGAGGGATGGCCATCTAGCCAGCTCCAGAAAGCTACAGACTTTGGAGGAAGCACAGCCTGTCACTCCCTTGATTTTGGATTTACAACCTCCAAAACCATGAGACAATAAATTTCTGTTGGCTAAGCCAACTAGGCTTTGGTATTTATCATAGCAGCTCTGGAAAACTAAGTCACTCTGTGTTCTAGATTTTAATTAGAGCTCTGTTGCAAAAAAAGCAGCAATTCTATCTAAAGCCAGAATACATAAAGATTTATAATGCACAACTCAAATTAGACCTGCTGAGTGAGAAGGAACTAGAGAATAATATAAAAAACTTTCTATTCTTTATAATATTTCATTATATCCAACCAAGTATAGTAAAATTATATAGTTCATATCCCAGGGTGTGGATGCAAAAGTTTTCAACTAAATTTCATTTACAAGAAGTTCCTAATTAAGCCACTGCAATAGACATTACCATATAAAATAACTGCCTGGGTTGTCCAACTCCTACTGTTAGAATCAAGAATTGAGTGCTAAGAGTGGGTAGAACCTCCCAAAACCACCCCTGGAAGAAGTTCTGTCTTAATGAAGCTCACTCTTTACTAAGAATTTTCAATGATACCTTCAAGGCATTTTAAAAATATTAAAAGGAAATTTTACTCCTATATGTCATTGTCATATTTTTTCCCATTAAGTTGTTATTTATAATTATCAGGCACTGAAATATCCAGTAGCATAAATATGGGTCAGATTAATTTTGCTGTCATCCTGATAAAATTAGGTGACAGTAAGCAAGTTTTTCTTAATCTTCTTATTTGTTCTTATATCCCTGAAGTTAGGCTGAGACATGAATATAGTCCTACTGAGACCACAGATAGTAGGAAGCAAGGCTGTAAAGAGTGCAGGGAGGCTTCCAACTGAGGATCTGAGATGTGGAAATACAAATGAATTCTGTAATCTGACGTGTTCAACTGTTTCTACTTATTACTTTAAAGTGGAAAACTTGGCAGATAATAATTATAAGAGAATTAATAGAGAAGAGTGGATGGATGGGACAGGCCTGGCCTGTGGTCCAGTCTTGTGGTCCCCTGTGTCCCTGCCACAGGCTCATCAGTTCAGTCCCCTGGGCCTCAACACCCTTTTCCATTAAAATAAGGGTATTTAACAAGGTGATTCCTAAAGTAATTCTCAATTCAATGATTCCGCATCTTTAATACCTTTAACATTGAGGAAAATGCACATTTTAATGTGTCCTCTCAGAACATCATCTAAAGAGAAAACGATTAAATAATAAAATGTCAATTTTCAATAGCATGGTGTAATTTTTTAAGTGTATCTTGAGACAGGAATATTGTTCTAAGCTTTCATAGACCTTGATGTTTTAAAATGTTATTCTTTTTCTATATAGTGCTAATAGGAATAATTTATTCCTAGACTTTTTTGTTAGCATCTATATGTGACCTTGTTCTAAAATACCACATTATTAGCACATAGAAACTGGTATTCTGAACTCAAAAGCCCAAAAAATAATCAGAAAATTGATATTGAAGAGAAAAATCATGACAACAAATGTATAAATTCAAATTTTTATTGCCTTGTTTAAAAAAGTTCCTAAAGTATATATAAATTAAGTTTTTGGAAACTTAGACCATATTTTAATTAACATTTTAAATTTCCTGTTCTGCCATTGTTATTCATAAAACAGACAATAAAACAGTTTTATAATGCACTGAGTTAGATGATCCATCTTCAGCTGTGCCCACTTTATCCCTCCCCAATTAAAATTAACTTTTTGGTGCATTTCCATCTTTCTATGTGCTTCGCTTCATAATGTTAATACTATAGCATACCATTCTGTATTCTAATATTTTGTCAACACTGTATCATAGTGTATCTGTATGATTGAGGAAACTAGAGTTCTTGTCAAGGAATATTGTCTAATAACATCCAACAGATGAGAACACATAACCTCTTATTTTTCTTTGTCAGTTAGGGAAATTTGAAACATGCAAGATCTAAATTCATCAGATATGTTAGTGTAAAGTGGGTAAGTCTTCCCAAACAGCTGACCTGCAACTCATTACTTATACACAGGGAATGCAGCCTTTTTTGCAGTCTTAAATGCTGCATTCAACAGACCCTGGAGACAGAAGAATTTCTGGTCCAAATGTAATTAATTTTTATGGCAGGACTTTCATTTATAGCCACAGGCCTGGTATGATTCCCTATTTCAAATTGAACTAACCCGTTTTATTTTTCTTCCTGTTGCCACCATATTAGGACGCAGTCCATAAGGCCTCTGTAAAGCTACTCAGTTATATGGATGACAGGGTTAATTTTTTATTTAGCTAACATATATTTTCATGACTTGAAGATAAGTATTGCACAATAGAGAATGAGAAATACCGAAAAATAATGTGGGCTTTTATGTTCATACAAATTTTATGGAAAATAGCTTGTTCTAGAGAGAATATTTCTGCTAACACTGCAAACTCAATTTTTACCTCCAGATATATAATTATATCAGGCTTGAGAATAACTGAAAAACAATACTGCTGATTGTTATTCTAAATCACCATTTGTCTATCTAAAAAGTGATGAATTTAATGATTACCAATGACATTATCCATTATTAAATGTTAGAATGAATACATTATTTATATCATGAAGACTATTCTACTATTAAAATAAAACACCTGAGACCCTGTCCCATTCAAGATGGCAGTGAGACACTTCAGGGATCTGGACTCCCACAAAAGCTTTGAAATACCAGCAAGAGCTGGCATAAACATCTTTCTCAAGACTCTAGAAAACAGTTAAAGGACTGCAGTAATAGAGAAAATTCTGAATCAAGGAAAAGGTTACCTAAGAGTGGTAGGATCCCATGATGCCCTGCCTGGCCCCCCACCTCACCCTTCCCCAGCTCAGCATGGGCATATACGAAACAACAAATAACGAACATGGTACTCGATGAAAGATTGACAGCTTTCCACCTAAGATCAGGAACAAGACAAGGATGCCCACTGTCACTTTTGTCAACATTGTACTGGAAATCCTAGCCAGAACAATTAAGACAGGAAAAGAAGTAAAAGCTATCTAAATTGTAAAGGGCAAAGTGAAATTTTCCCTATTTGCAATGGAGATGATCCTCAGATGGGAAAAGCCAGAAAAATCCAAAACAAAGCTAATGGAGCTAATAAATGAATTCAGCAAAGTGCAAAGGACAAGATCAACATACAAAAAGTATTTCTGTATATTATTTATGAACCAATTGAAGAGGAAATTTTTAAATTTTTCCAATTAAAATAGCAATTAAAAGAATAAAATTCCTAGGAATAAATTTAACCAAGGATGTAAAGTGCTTATACATGGAAAAAACTATAAAACATTGCAAAAAGAAATTAAAAATTTAAATAATTGGAAAGATAACACATGTTCATGGATTGGAAGACTAAATGTTGTTGAGATGTCATTTCTACCCAAAATGACTTATCAATCCCAATCAAAATTCCAACAGCCTGCTTTGCAGAAATAGAAAAGCCAATTTTCAAATTTTTACGGAAGGGGCTCGAATAGTCAAAACCATCTTGAAACAGAAGAATGCAATTGAACAACTCTCATTTCCTGATTGCCACTGAGGGATCCCAGCCTGATAAGTTGCTGGAATTGCTTGTTCAGGGTTTCAGGTTCAAAGTACAGTCAGATCGGTGTGTTAGATTTAATGTCTCCTTCTTGCTGCAGAATGGAAACAAATTAAACCCCTGCACACAATAGAAAAGAAGTCAGGTTAGGAGAGGGCTTGGAGATGGCTGTTAGGCATGTCTTCCCAGCAGGATGGTGGAAAAGTTTGGGTAATGAATGGTGGTGATGGTAGGACAACATTGTGAATGTAATTAAAACCACTGAATTATATATTTGAATGTGGTTAAAAGGAAAAATTTAATGTTTTTTATATACTGTATGTGGCAGTTAGATTCAGGTGCCAACTTGGCCAGACGAAGGTGCCTAGTTCTATTGCCGTGGACATGAACTAATGTGAACCTCATCTGTTGCTGATAACATCTGCAATCGACTAGGAGGCGTGCCTGCTGCAATGAATGATGTTTGATTTAATTGGCTGGCACTGAAATGAGAGAGCTCAACTTAGCACAGCCCAAGCATCTCAGCATACTTTATCTCAGCAGTTGCAGCTCAGCCTAGGCCTTTGGAGATGCAGAAAGGAATCACCCCAGGGAAAGTTGTTGGAACCAGAGACTTGGAGAGAAAGCCAGCAGAGATCACCCTGTGCCTTCCCATGTAAGAAAGAACCTCAGCTGAAAGTTAGCTGCCTTTCCTCTGAAGAACTATACGTTAGCTAAATAAATCCCCTTTTATTGAAAGCCAATCCACCTCTGGTGAGTTGCATTCTGGCAGCTAGCAAACTAAAACACTGTACAACACAAATGGTGGACCTTAATCTAAACTACAGAGTATAGATAATAGTATAACTGACATATTGTCAATTGTAACAAAGGTGCCACATTCATGCAAAGTATGATTTCTATGTAGCCTGAAATTTCTCTAATAAAATAAATTTAAATGAAAGCTCAAGGAGGTTGTTAACACTAAATTGGTCCTACAATAGATGCTAAAAAGAGTTCTGTTTAAAATGAAAAGGACAGGGTGCACAGGTGGTTCAGTGGTAGAATGCTCACCTTGCATGCAGGAGACCCGGGTTCGATTCCCAGACCATGCACCTCCCCCCACCAAAACAAAAGAAAGAAAGAAAGAAAAAAAGGACATTGGACAATAGAGCAAAGCTACATGAAGAAATAAAGACCTCTAGTGAGGGTAAAAACAGGAGTAAATATAAATGTCTGTACTAATGTTTTTCTTTCAGTTTGTAATTCTACCTTCTACTTCCTATAGGCTCTAAAAGGAAAATGCATAAAATGTAATGATACATCAATGGTTTTGGACTCATAATGTATAAACATGCAATTTTAGACCAGAACTATATAAAGGTGGAGTATAGAGGGATATACATAGTTTTGTGCACTATTGACGTTATGTTGGTATCAAAGCAAATGAGACTGTTACAGATTTAAGATGTTGAATTTAAGTCACATGGTAACTACAATATGCAAGCTCATAGAGACAAAAATTAGAATACAGGTTGACAGGGGCAGGGGGCTGGAAGAAGGGGCAGTTAATGCATAATAGGTATAGGGTTTCTGTTTGAGGAGATGGGAAAGTTTTAGTAATGATGAGGGCACATCAATCATGTGAATTGTGATTAATCTCATCAAACCATATGATTGAAATGGGAAACTTTATGATAAACACATGTTCCTACAACTTTTTTTAAAAAAGCATCTAAAGATATAAGGGCCATTAAATGCAGTACAGGATCCTAGAAGAGATCTGGTAAGGAAGGAAACAGGCTCAAAAGGTATATATGAAAAAAAATTAATGTATACTATAAGCTTTATATCAATGTCAAATTTGTTGAACTTGATAACTGCCCTAAAAAGATGGATACATGAATAATGTCCCTGTGCTTAGGAAATGTACATGGCAGTATTCAATGTTCAAGGGGCATGTTGTATATAAACTACACTCAAGTGTTCAGAAAATGAATTGATAAATAGATAGATAGATAGGTAGGTAGGT
>PVIY010038692.1:0-23691 GCA_004026745.1 Myrmecophaga tridactyla | reverse complement strand
TGCCGCGTGCCCATTGTGCAAATACAAAACTTTAAACTACTGAAGGAAATCAACTTCCATAGTAACCCTAACAAAATAATTACATGCCTCAAAGGCAACAGAAACTGCAAAGCATATGAAGATGCAGGTGGATTTAGCCCAGCCTAATAACCAAATTGAAACACTGGAAGAGACACAAACTTTGGAAAGATACTATTGACCAAATCAAAAATATGCTAGAGACACACAGGAGCAGATTTGAAGAGGCAGATGAAACAGTAAGTGAACTAGAGGACAGGACAACTGATTTCTTTCTTTTTTTTTATAATTAAAAAAATATTTTAATTGAGAAATCTTCACATGCATAGTCTATTTTTAGTATATATATAATCAATGGTTCACAATATCATCACATAGCAATGTATGCAATACCAAGATCATTTTTAGAACATTTTCTTACTCCAGAAAAAAAAATAAATAAAAAGAGAAAAACTCATACATCCCATACCCCTACTGCTCCCTTCCATTGACCCAATTTCAATCCACCCAATTTTTTACCCTTTATCTCCCCTGTTTTAGTTTAAGTTGCCAGAAGGCAATATACCAGAAACAGAATGGCTCTTAAAAAAGGAATTTATTAAGTTCCAAGTTTACAGGTCTAAGGCCATAGAAATGTCCAAACTAATGCATCCAGAGAACGATACCTTAACTCCAAAGAAAGGGCCAATGATGTTCCAGGTTTCTCTCTTAGCTGGGTACACACATGGTGACAACTGTTAGCTTTCTCTCTTCATTTCATAAGGCTTCCCTGGAGGCATTTTCCTTCTGCTTCTCCAAAGGTCTCTGACTGTGTAGGCTCTGTTGGCACCAAAACTTTTTTGAAAAACGATTCCCTCTTAAAGTACTTTAGTAAGCAAGCCCATCTTGAATGGATGAAGACATATATCTGTGGAAACCATCTAATCAAAAGTTATCACCCACAAATGGGTGGGACATATCTCCATGGAAACAATAAAAAATATCCAACCCAACAATAATGAATGAGGACTAAAGAACATGGCTTTTCTGGGATACAGGATAGTTCCAAACTGGCACACCTCCTTATTTTGTTTATTTTTATTCATGATTGTCAAGAGATGGAAACAGCCCAAATGTCCATCAATGGATGAGGGACTAAACAAACTGTGGTATATACATATGATAGAATATTCTGCAACTGTAGGACAGAATAAAGTCATGAAACATGTAATAACATGCTAGGGTAGGGGTTGCCATATTATCCTACAATTCCATTGCTAGGTGTATACCTGGAGAGTGGGGACACAAATGGACATTCGCATACTGGTGTTTATGGCAGCAGTATTCATGACTTGCAAGGTGTGAAGGTGGCCTAAGGGTACAATGACTGAGGGATGGAAGAGGGAACTGTGGCATTTACCTGCAATGAACTACTGAATAGCTGGAAGAAGAAATGAAGTTGTGAGTCATAAAACTAGGTGAATGAAACTTAAGGACAATATGTTGAATGAAATGGCAGAAACAAAAAGACAAATTTTATCATGTCTCACTCATATGGACTAATTAACATATACAAACTCAGAGAAATAAATTCGGGATTTGTAACTGTTTTTCTAAAATCAGATATACTGAGCTATTTGTGTATAACCTGGTAATTTCCTGAAACTTTGGATATTTATATGACATCTGAGAACCTGAGTTAGAACAATGAAGCTCTGAAAGTCAGCATTAACCCATTCAGCAACTATTAAAAAAGTTGAAAAAGTGATCAGACTTTGACTAGAGATATGGCTAAAGCTAATCTGGATAGGAATAAGGTAAATCAGAATACAGGGTAAAGGTTGATATCGTCCATATTTTAAAACTTCAATTTCTACATGAGACCAAAGGGAGAGATGTTTATTTGGTACAAAATTTATATTTTGGGTAGTGCATTATATAATTTAACTTGTATGGTCAGTTTATTTGAACACCATAATTACATGGAATCTTGAATAGGGTATGAGATGTTGTTGATTTGTATAGGTTCATGTGATGCGCTGATCATCCCAGAGCAATTTGGGCACAGAATTAAAAAGTACTTGCAAAGTCCCCTTGGGGCACTGGGGAGAAAGGAGGAAATATTAACCTTCCTCGTCTGGGGAATTCCTGATATTTTTGCAAACAGTGGGAATAACCAATTCAATAGGCTGAGCCCTCAATCTTAAGGTTTGCCTCTATGAAGCAAACTTGTTCTTACAAAGGAGAAACTACGCTTACTTACAATTATGCCTAAGAGTCACCCCCAGAGAACTTCTTTTGTTGTTCAAATGTGGCCTCTCTCTAAGCCAAGTTGACAAGTGAACTCACTTCCCTACCACCTTCTTGGGACATGAATCCCACATATATAAATCTCCCTAGCAATGTAGGACAGAAATCCCGGAATGAACCAGGACCTAGAAGCATGGGATTAAGAAAAACTTCTTGAACAAATGGGGGAAGAGAGAAATGAAACAAAGTAAAGTTTCTGTGGCTGAGAGATTTCAAATGGTCCAGAGATTATGATGGAGGTTATTCTTATGCATTACATAGATATCCATTTTTAGTTTATGGTGTACTTGAATGGTTAGAGGGAAATATCTGAAACTGTTGAACTGTGTTCCAGTAGCCTTGATTCTTGAAGATTACTGCATAACTATATGCCTTTTAATATGTGACTGGGTGATAGTGAAAAACTTGTGTCTGATATTCCTTTTATCCAGGTATAGAGAGATGAGTAAAAAAATAAAAACAATTTTGATTTTGAATGCACAAGATAAAATGGCAAAAAATGAGAGAATTAAAATTGGATCTCAGGGAGATCCCCTGGACAAAATCAAACACACAAATATAAGAATCACTGGTGTCCCATAAAGAGAGACTAATAAAGGGCTAGGAAGATTAGTTGAGGAGGTAATAAGGGAAAACTCCCTAACTCTTATAAAATACATAAATATGCAAATTAAAGAAGTCCAACAGAATAAATTCAAAGAGGCCTACTCCAAGACACATACTAATCAATCTGTCAAATGTTAAGAAGATGCAGAAATCCTGAAAGTAACAAGAGAAAAATAATCTATTATATACAAGGGAAATCAACTAGGACTGAGTTTGTACTACTCAACAGGCATTATGGAGGCAAAAATGCAGTGGTATGATGTATTTAAGATCCTGACAGAGAAAGACTTCCAGCCAAGAATTCTGTACCAGTCAAATTGTCCTTCAAAAGTTAATGAGAGATTAAAATTTTCACAGACAAACAAATCCTGAAAGAACTTGTCAACAAGAGACTAACCCTACAAAAAAACACTAAGGGGAGTTCTGTTGGCTGAAAAAAAAAAGTCAGGAGAAGGAGGTCTGGAAGAGTACACAGAATTGCAGAGTACCAGTAAGGGTAACTTAAAGGATAAAATGAGAAGGAGGGAAAATAATATATAGATCTGACAAATAAAATCCAAAGGATAAGATGGTACATTCAAGAAATGCCTTCAGAGTAATGACTTTGAATGTTAATAGATTAAACTCACCAATTAAAAGATACATTTTGGCATAATGGGTTAAGAAATATGATCCAGCTATATGCTGCTTACAAGACACTTATCTTAGGCCCAAGGACACAAATAGACTGAAAGTGAAAGGGTGGAAAAGGTGCCACACAAGCTGTAAAAAAAAGAAAGCAGGAAAAGCTATACTAGTACCAGGCAAAATAGATTTTCAATGTAAAGACATCATAAGAGACAAGAAGGGCTCTATATATTAATAAAACGGACAATTTGCCAAGTAGAAATAACAATCATAAATGTTTATGCACCCAATCAAGGAACTCCGAAGTGCATATGGCTAACGGTGACAATACTGAAGGGAGCAATAGACATTTCAACAATATTAGTGGGACACTTGAATACATAAGTCTCCTCTATAGATAGAACAACCAGGCAGAGGATCAACAAATAAATAGGGAGCCTAAATAATTCAACAAATGAATTAGACTTGAAAGACATATATAGGGCACTGCACCCCCAAACACAAGGATATACATTCTTCTCTAGTGCTCATGGAACATTCTCCAAGATAGAGCAAATGGTGGGGCACAAAGCAGGTCTTCATAAATTTAAAACTTTCAAAGTATTCATAGCATTTTTTCTGGTTACAATGGGATGAAGCTAGTAATCAGTAACCACTAAAGAATGAGAGCTATCACAAATATATGGATAATAAATAACACAATATTAAACAACCAGTGGGTCAAAGAAGAAATCAATAGAAAAATTGGTAGCTATCTGCAGATGAATGGAAATGAGAATATGACAAATCCGAACTTATGGGATGCAGCAAAGGCAGTGCTGAGAGGGAAATGAATGCCTATATTAAAAAAGAATTAAAAGCAAAAATCGAGGACTTAACTGTCCACTGGAGGAACTAAAGAAAGAACAATAAACTAACCCCAAAACAAATAGAAGAAGGAAAACAACAAAGGTCAAAGCTGAATTAAATGAATAGGAGAGCAAAAGAATAATAGAAAGAGTCAATAAAACGAAAAGTTAGTTATTGAGAAAACCAATAAAAGCAATGGACTCCTATTTAGGCTACAGAGGAAAAAAAGAGAGGATGCAAATAAACAAAATTAGAAATGAGAGGGAAGTTATTACCATGGACCCTGAAGAAATAAAAAAAAAAAATGAGTATATTATGAACAGCTATATGCCAACAAACTAGATAACTTAGATGAAATGGAAAAATTCCTAGAAATACATGAACAAGCTACATTGACTTGAGAAGAAATAGAAGATCTCAAGATACTCATCACAAATAAAGCGACTCATCAAAAATCTTCCTAAAAATAAAGTCCAGGGCCAGAAGTTTTCACAAGGGAATTTTATCAAACATTCCAAAAAGAACTAGCACCAATTCTCCTCAAAATTTTCCAAAAAATTGAGGGAAAAGGAATATTACCTAACTCATTTCATGAAGCTAATATCACTCTAATACCAAAAATGGTTTAAAGACACCATAATAAAGGAAAAGTATAGACCAATCTCCCTAATAAATATAGATGCAAAATTTCTCAACAAAACACTAGCAAATTGGATCCAATGACACATTAAAAGAATTATACACAATGACCAAGTGGGGTTTATACCAGAAATGCAAGGGTGGTTCAAGACAAGGAAATCAATCAATGTAGTACAGCACATTAACAAATCAAAAGAGAAAAAAAATCACATGATCATCTAGAATGATGCTACAAAAGCATTTTGCTAGATGTCCTATCTAGAGCAATCGGATGGGAAAAAAGAAATAAAAGACATCCAAATGGTAAAAAAAGAAGTTAAGCTTTTATTATTTGCAGATAACGTGATACTTGGAAAATCCTATGACAAAGCTTCTTGAGCTAATAAAAAATTCAACAATGTAGCAGGATTTAAGATTAATGTGCAAAAATCAGTAATGTTTCTATACATAAGCAATGACCTAATTGAGGAAAACCAATAAAAGCAATGGACTCCTATCTAGGCCACAGAGGAAAAAACGAGAGGATGCAAATAAACAAAATTAGAAATGAGAGGGAAGTTATTACCATGGACCCTGAAGAAATTTTTAAAAAATGAGGATATTATGAACAACTATATGCCAATAAGATTTAAGATTAATGTGCAAAAATCAGTAATGTTTCTATACATAAGCAATGACCTAATTGAGGAGTCAATTAAGGAAAAAAATCAAAGTAGCAATTAAAAGAATCAAGTATCTAGGAATGAACTTAACTAGGGATATAAAAGACCTGCACACACAAAACTATGTAATGTTGCTAAAAGAAATCAAAGATCTAAATAGGTGGAAAGACACACCTTGGTCATGGATAACAAGATAAAATGCAGGTTAGATGTCCATTCTACCCAAATTGATCTAAAGATTAAATGCAATACCAATCAAAATAGCAACAACTGAATTTGAAGACTTGGAAAAGGTAGTTACCAAATTCATTTGGAGAGGAGAGAGACCTCATTACCAAATTCATTTGGAGAGGAGAGAGATCTCAAATACCTGAAAATATCCTATAAAAGAAGAATTTAGTGGGGATTTAACACTTCCTGATTTCAAAGCTTATGATTAAGTTACAGTGGTCAAAACAGCATGGTACTGGAACAAAGATGGAAGTACTGACCAATGGAATCAAATCAAGAGTGTGGAAACACACCACCAAATCTATGTTCAAGTGATCTTCAACAAGGCCCCTGAATCCACTAAAATGGTTCAAAATAATCTTTTCAATAAATGGACATGGGAGAACTGGATGTCAATTGCCGAAAGAATAAAAGAGGACCCTTAGCTTACACTCTGTACAAAAATTAACTGAAAGTGGATCAAAGACCTAAATATAAGAAACAGTACCATAAAACTCCTAGAAGAAAATGTAGGGAAACATCTTCAAGACCTGGTAATAGGAGGTAGCTTCCTAACCTTTACATTCAAATCAACAGAAGAAAAAATAGATAAGTGGGAACTCCTCAAAATCAAATGCTTTTGCACCTCAAAAGACTTTGTCAAAAAGGTGAAGAGGCAGCCAATGCAATGGGATAAAATATTTGGAAATCACACACTGGATAAAGATTTTATATCTTGTATACATAAAGAGAAGGCACGAGTGTGCACATGTGCAGGGTGCCGGCTGTGTGGCACAGATGCACATGTGAGGACATGCCAGGTGTGGGAGCAGTGTGCTAGCACCAGGTGGTGGGGCAAGAGTGTGCACATGCATGGGGTAGGAGGGGCGGGGTGCAGCAGTTGAGAGGTCAATGCACGGATACGTGGATGCCCCAGCAAATAGGATATCTCTGTGCGCTTGGGCAGGGCCCTTGTTTGCTCTGGGTCTGGTGGATGTGGCTTTGTGTGCATGTGCACAGTGCTCAAGGGCAGCAAGGCAGGGTTGCCTCTGTGTGGGCTGTGATGGGTGTGGACCGGTTGTAGGGGACAGTGCTTGCCCAGAGTTGTGGGGGTGGGGTGCGGGTGAGCATCCACACAGGGCCCTGGGTGCAGGGTGCAGGGGTTGAAGGGGTAGGGCACAGATGTGTGGGCGCCAGAGGAGGCAGGATATGGATGTGTGTGTGTGTGTGTGTGTGTGTGTGTGTGTGTGTGTGCAGGCATGAGTCTGGGATGGCTGGATGTCGATGCGTGACAGCACAGAACTCAGAGCGTGTGGGGCTGGGTGGGTGTTGGCCTGGGTATGCAAAGTGGGCGCTTACAGTCTTAGTATGCACAGGTGAGCATCTGCAGGGGGCAGGGAGGAGTAGGTGGAGGTTGAAGAGCTGGACAATGGTACATGGTTCTCAGGAGAGGCGGGGTGAGACTGTGCAATTGTGGGAAAGGTGGGTTACGCTGGGGCAGGTGCAAGAGGTGCAGGTGTAATGCTGAGATGCATGGGTGGCAGGCTCAGGGTAGGGGTCCTTGGAGCACCTTGGGCGGCTGGGTGAATGGTGTTCAGGTGTATGAAGTGTGTGTGGGGGTCACAGGTCATGGAGCAGGGTTGGTGTGCATGGGTGTAGCGTGTTCAAGGAGTGAGGCTTGACTTACTTCCTAGTCCTCAACTCCCTGCCTATGCATTCCTGAGGGCTCCATGCACTCCTGAGGTCTCTGCCCACTGTTTGGAAAGGGGCGCATTAGGCTTAAAGACACCACAATAAAGGAAAAGTATAGACCAATCTCCCTAATAAATATAGATTCAAAATTTCTCAACAAAATACTAGCAAATTGGGTCCAATGACACATTAAAAGAATTATACACAATGATCAAGTGTATAAGTCTTCAGTTCTCTGTGTCTCAAGTCCTCAGCTTTTGCAACCAGGACCTCCCTATGTGGTGTAGAAGACCCTCCCAAGTCACTTACACCCTGTAATTGCTATCTGAGTTGTTTTTCTGTCACTTCTCTAGCTGCTCCTTAGAGAAGGGGTGAATGTGTCCTACCCTACATTGACATCTTCCTGGAACTCTCTATATTGATATTTCTTTTAGTCTCCAGTGTCTTGGAGCAGCTAGAAGTAAAAACCTAAAATTGTGGAATTGTAACCCATACCAAACCCTGAATTCTGTTCTGCAATTAATTGTTGCAGTGTGCTTTGAAATTTATTGTAATTTTCAAAAATTTATTTGAAATTTTTTTGTATATATGTTATCTTTCACAATTTAAAAAGCATCAAAACATTGATAAGGGAAAATTTATTTTTACTTGAGTATCTTGTAGATATTTCCGTGCAAGTAAACTACCATTTAGAGAGAATAGTGGGCATTGATATTGCTGCATGCTTAGAAGGAAAAGATTAAAAAAAAGATGTTGGACAGAAAAGAATTTTTTTATGTTTGGATGAAAATATTTTCATGTAAAATAGGTGATTACTGCATGAAGTTTTATTTTTTTGAGAAAAGTAATTAGATAAGACTTCTTTATCTTTTCTTTTTAGAGTCTCCATTTAGGATTTAGCAATTGAATGGAATTCACAGGTCTAGGTTTATAATTAGTACTATTGTTTTCAATATTACCCATTATCCTTATCACTGTATGCATAGGACTCAAAGTTTACGAAAGTTTACATACATACACACATACAGTTGGTCATGACAGTGTTAATTATTATCCTGTTTTTACAGATCAAGAAACTTAAAACTCAGAGAGTAAAGTGACTTCAATAAAGGTCAAACTGCTACAGACAATCCTACGGTTAAAAAAAGAATCCTGGTAGTTTTTACTTTATAATTCAAGCTTTTTCTACAACACCACACTGCCACAAAAGAATATATATTTACCTGTTAAATATCAAAACTTGTTGAAAGATAATATTCAAATTTCTGTGAAGTTAAACAGAAGTTTTGATCATTAGATAACAGTAGAAGAAGGCATTTATTTGACCCTTGAGGGAAACTCAATCCAAGGACACATTATTAATGCATGCATTACTATATAGAAGTTGGATGTTATCTATGGTGGATAAACCTTAAGATAACCCCTAATGGCTTCTCACTTCCTGCCATTGCAGTTTTAGTGTTCTACCATGCACTTAATTGTGGCCAGTTTCTGTGGTTTCTGATCAATAGAGTATAGCACAAGTGAAGGGAAGTTACTCCTTCCATTACCTTATCTAATCCAGGGCTCTATCTTAACAGATTGGAGCAAGAAATTTTCCTTTTTTGGTGTGATGACTTTAGTGCCTATGTTAAGAAAGTCCATGTGGCAAAGAACTGTGGGATGTATCTAGGACCTTAGAGCAGCCTTCAAACCACAATTAAAAAAATGCAGGGTTTTTAATCATACACCTGCAAAGGAAATCAATTCTGTCAGTACTCGGAAGAAATTGGAGGACTTTCGTGAGGAAAGCCTAAATCACTTTGAACAAACTATTTGTAGAAGTCTGTGTGTTAAGTATGTTGCCAGTGAAGGCAATGGGAGAAAATGAACATCTTTTTTTTGTAGTTGCAGAAAATTTAGTGGAATTTTCTTCTGCAATTATGTGCCAAGTAGAAGTTTAAAGTGATGACACTTGTTATACAGCTAAGGAGATTTTCAAGCAAAGTGTTGTAAGTCTTGCCTGGTGGTTTTCCCCTGTTTTTTAAAATAAAATGAGAAATGAGAAAAATAAATTGAGAGAAAATTGTTGGACAAAAGGAAATGCAACCTACTGAAGGGTTTTAATCATGGGGATTATATGATCAAATTTATATTTTAGACAGATGTTATTAGGGGTGCCATTGAAGAACAGGAACTATTATTGGGTAAGGCTGTTGGTTCATTCTTATTTACCTTTCAAAATTCAAATAAATTATTGCTTACTCAGAGAGCTTTCCATAATTCTTCAATAAAAGTCACGTTTCTTCTCTGAATTGCCATTGGTGTCTGCAAAGTTCTCTTATAGAACTTTTCATAATGTGTTGTAATTGTTGAAAAAGCTTGAAATTAATATTGAGGCATCTGAAATAATTTATATAGACTATATATTCACTTTGAACTGTTTATTAGTTTCCTGTTTCTGTTGTAACACATTACCACAAACACTGTAGCTTAAAATAGCACAGAAATATTTTCTTACAGTTCTGGAGGTAGGTTAGAAGACAGAAATGTTCTTACAAGATAATATCAAGGAATGAATAGGGCCACTTTTCTTCTGCATGCTCTAAGGAAAATCTGTTTCCTTGCCTTCTCCAGCTTTTAGGGGTCCCCTGCATTCCTTGACTTGTGGTCCTTTCTTCCATCTTCAAAACGTATCATTTCAATCTCTGTTCCCATTAGCACTTCTCTCTTACTCTGCCTCTCCTGTCACCCTCTTTCACTATAAGGAACCTTGCCTACATAGCTAATCAAGGATAATTTTCCCATCTTATGAACCTTAACTTGATTACATATGTAAAATCCCTTTTGACATGTGGGGTAAACATACATGCAGCTCCTGGAGATTAGGATGTGAGCATCTTGGTGGGGGGAGGGCATCATTCTGTTTATCTATAAGTAAGGATGAAGTTTTTGTTTGTGGTATCTTCTGCTTATTATAGTATCAAGTATATGGAGCAACAATGCCTAACTCATTAAATTTTTTTTTGATAATTCTAAACAAGTAACCCAATTTCTAGGCTTCTACTTTTATAGTTCACCCTTTTTCCCAGTATGTTTAGGACAGAAAGGGTATGTTTCAAACTTATTATTGTGAGGTACTTCTCATCACCATTTTACACTCTCTAACAATCCCAGATCTTCTGGTGGTCTCAGCTGGCTTCACTATTTGCCAATATATGAAGCTCTGACAAAGCTGTTGTCCATAATATAATACCTCTACCAGCCTGTTGGCCATGTGAATGAGGGATGTAGACAAAGCTACATTTCTCATTACAGCCCCATCTCTTAATTCTCCACATCATCATTTCACAGTATGCGTGAGTCTAACATATTTAATAAATTTCTGATGTTCCTTGTTGGCACACTACAGTTTCTTAAGGAGAATTCTGGCACCTTTCCTTGTCTTCAAAAGTTAACTGTTCTTTAAATCTATATTTCATCATTCTTGGGCATTTACAGAGGTACCACTCTTCATTTACCCATACATTCTCTAATGGAGGAAATACATTTTTTTTTTTTTTTTTTTTACACGGGCAGGAACTGGGAAACGAACCCCGGTCCTCTGGCATGGCAGGCAAGCATTCTTGCCTGCTGAGCCACCGTGGCCTGCCCTGGAGGAAATACTTTTAACTTAGAATTTATCCCATTGTTTCTATTTTCTGTCATATTACCTTATCATCATAAAGGTACTTTTGTACATTTCCATCTGCCTAATATGTCCCTCAGTTCTGATCTAATTAACATAAGTCATATGTCATGGATGGGCTTTCAAATCCTTATATAAATCACAAATCTTCATAGTTTCTGTGGAATCCTCAATGTCTGTTTAATTATATGCATTTGTTACACATGATCAATTGATTCAGGAGCTTCTCCCCTCCTTTTGGGATCCTGTATGTTAGACATATCACAGACATCTGGCAAAATTGACATTTGTCAGGGAAAAATTTTAAACCCCTATTTCCTAGATGATTAAAAACTCTGAGGAGGCAGTATTCACATCCAACTTCTTTCCAACTACAATTATATGCCTTATATTAACTGCTGCCTCCAGGTAATTCTTATCACCCACCATTTCTTTGATCAATCAGTGGAAATTAGTACGTTGCTTCTAGTGCTTTGTAACATCCTCTCAGACCATAAACAAGGGAGACCAAAGCTGTCTTTATGTCATCTTCAGTCACAGGGATTGAACACAGTTCATCAAATCTAAAAACAGAATCACTAGCAAGACATTAGGAGAGTTTGGACACAGGATTTGGCATTTGATTTTGGAATATGTACTTAAAATATCATATATTTATTCACTTATTAAATAAATGCATATATATGATATATTTAGGAAAACTCTTGCACTGGAGATTGAGACTGTATAGCCATAGTGTTCCTTTTATATTTCTTCAAATATTTTTGCTCTTTTAAAAAAATTCTTCAAATATTTTTTCTGGCCCTTTGTCCCTTCTCTTTCTGGGACCCCTATGATATGTATATTGGTATACTAGATAGTATTCTAGAGGTTTGCAGTTCTTTCATGTAATATATTAGTTTATAAAATACAAAGAGAGGAAGTCTTCTGGATTGTTTTCTTTCATGTCATGAATGCTATGATAGTGTCCAGTAATATTTGTTCAGGGTGCCAATAATTAAAAATGATAATAAAAAGGTGACATTGATTGTTCAAGTGTGCAATATATTATTCCACACTTATTAATACAACAAATGCTCAACATTATTATTTTGCTAACATTTTCTTCACATTTTATAATGAGGAGACTGAAGCCTAGAGAGCATAGGTCACTTCTTCTCCAGGCTACTTTGAGGAGCATAATTGAAATAGATTTGTAGCTAACTCAGATGGCTCCAGAAGATTTTGTCTTAAACACTGTTTCATACTTCTTTTTGCAGACCATCTTAGAAAGAGAGTGGTTTTTATTGCTGCCTTGGCTTAGTTCCTCCCACTTTATTTATTTATTTTTCTTGAGGTATTGTGGAATCCCAAGTGGAAACAGAAGAAGAGATACATGAAGTTACTTTCTTTTCTTGTTTGATTTATTTATTTCCATTTTTTAAATATATTTTAATGGAACAACCTTGAGCCCTGCTTTATGCTGAGCATAAAGGTCCATTTGAAAGTTAGAGGAGAGAGAAAGGATGATTGAAATAAAAGAAAGCTTGGGAGGGGAAGATGAGGAATGAAATCCTGGGGTCTAGGATGAACATTGAAGGACCCAATAGAACTATATAATCTTCAGAGACAAAAATGAAGTACAGACATGAGTAACGTAGGTCTGCAAAGCAGAAATATGGGAGTTTATGCATATTAGCTTTAGCTCTTTTTTTTGGAAGCAGAAGAATCATCAACAATGAGCAAGGAAGATTACAAGGATTATGGAACTTGAAAAAAAGGGCTAAACTTTCAAATATCACATCTGTCCAACAAAGAGACCTAGAGAAATAAATAAGAAACACAAATTCAGGATAGTGCTTGCTGTTGTCTTTGTGTGGGTTACTATGTGTATATGTGTTTGTGTGTTTTAACATAATTGTAGAAACAAAGAACATGTTTAATTTGGATTTATCAAGAGTTAGAAGTTTCCAGTGTGGCTCTGGTGTTGATAAAGTTTAAAGTGGCAGTCGGAAAGTTTGAACAGGATGCCAAGAATCCCAGGATGGATACAGAAAAAAGAAAACACAGTAGGAGACCAATGGGCCATATGAAAATAGAGGGTCTGGAAATTCTATGACAAAGAAGGATACAAAGAATAAGGCTGTGGGTGTGTTAGTACAGTAAAACTTTAAGTTAGAGGGTGTTATGTTGATAGAAATATATCAGAGTTGGAATGTTTCTATGTTACCATAATGTACTAAATGTATCCATGAAGCCATAGATGGGTTAGAGGTAGAGTATTGCTTTATAAGAGATCAAAAGCCAAAGAAATTGGAGTTCTGTGTGGGTCAGGACTCACGAATTGATGTGAATGCTTCTGAGACTAATGGTTGGAATAGATAGTGAAAATCTTGAAGCTGGATATAAAATTGTCATAGAAGATGACAAGGTAAATCTTAGGTAGTTGATTGATGCTGAGAAATTAGTAAATGATGATTCAGTTGGTATGCACTTCAAAAGAAGTTCATGTATGGTTATTGAAGAGAAATGAGTTGTAAGTGACAGTATCATTAATGTAACATATATTATACTAATTTATCCTGTAAGTATCTGTCTCCAGTAGTAATATATAAGAGCTATGAGAGCAGACAGTTTTATATATTTTAGTTATTGCTCTTTCCACATTGTTTAAAAGTTTGCTCTGGATATAGTAGTTGTCCAATAAAACTAGAATGACAAGTCAGCAAATAAATGAACGAATTAATGAGATGGTAGTGGAAAAATGTTTGTTTTGCCATCTATGTCTATGATATGAGCATGAGAATAAAGGTTAGGTATAAGGAAAGTGTTAATCTGAGGTTAAGCAATTTTCGATTAAGACCAGGAGGTGAATGAAGATTTTGGTACTTAGGTTAGAAGGCGGGTGCATCCAAAATGAGAATGTGGAATGGAATGGAAAATAGCAGTTAATGGCCAAATGTCCTAGTAATTTTGCAGAAATTAATTAAAATGATTTCAGTTTCCTTGTATGAGTAAAGTAGGTAAACTAATGTACCATTATACCAATCGGTGTTAAACAAAAAAACAGGTGGTACTTTCAAATGGTTGGTTGCAGAGAGGATACTGCAGGAACTGATTATAAGTGTGTGGTAAAGTAAAGGAATTCAATAAGAAATGGCAAAGTGCCAAAGACTAGCACTACAGAAAGCCAATAAATACCTTCCTAGAGGTTAAAGAATGAAGATGGTGGTACTAAATCTAACAAGACTGCTATCTGTGAGAGATGGGCACCACCCAAACAGGAGTTGTAATCTTCAGCAGAAGACTTCAGTCATTGTCAAAATTTCAACCAACCAAGGAGAGATGAAGTCAGTTGGAGTGGACATACTGACCCTTCTCCACATGGGGCCAATCATTGTCAGAGTCCAAACAGAAGCAAGACCAAGTGAAGGATGGATCTGGAAAGACATGTAAAGAATAACTGGCACAACCATTTAACGCAGTGTCGAATATTCATGTGCATTTAACTTTTAGACCTGTTCAGATTGTTATGCCTATTGCCTGTTAGTCACCATCCCAGTGGTAATTTCAGTCAGTTGAGGATATAGGTATAGAGTTGAGCTGTCCCATAAATTAGCCATTAGCCTCATATGGCTGTTAGAACTTGATATACGACTGATGAGCTGTAAGTGTAAAATACACAGCAGATTTTGAAAGGTCAATGCAAAAAAGAATATAATATATATTGGATTAAATAAAAACATTTTCATATTTTTTCACATGTGGCTTTATTTGTAGTTTACATTGCATTTATTAGACAGTGCTCATTTAGACTACTAAGAAGAGAGTTCTCCACAGGAAATAAAACCTTAGATGGCACTGTGGATTCCCTGACTTCTTTTAGTGGCAGTGCCTGCAATTTTCTTTCAGGAATGGGGGCTTTTAATTCCATAATATCAAACAAGCTCTATACAGCTGCCCAAAGAGATATATTAATCAAAGTTATGACACATAAAACAATGACAACATATTTTATATTGATGTGTTACAATTTATAAATGGAATGTTTTACAAAACACTATTTAGGAGTTCTCAGCTTTTACCCAGGGTCTGGAATAATTTGACTTTGAGATTTTAATTCATTATTAGCTAAGTTGGGAATACTATAGTATTTCCAGTATAGTACAGTCTTACTGCAATATCCTTTTTCTTTAGTACTTGTCAATTATCTTGAGAGAAACTTTTTAAAATATGTGACCAGATAAAGGTTTGGTTTTTATTCATTTCAGATTTGTGGCAACAATTTAAAATGATTTTAAGGAAAGAAAACTTAGATACTTTCAAAATCTTGAGAAGTAAGAATTTCAACATGAATATTACTTTGCTATATACTTTATTTTCTATTATAAAATTTCCTGGAAAAAACTAGGAAGATATTCCAAAATAACAAAATGGGAAAGGATTCTTGAGGTTTCTACATGCCACTCAGCCCCATTATAATGAACTTTAAATCTCAAATCCCAATACTTTGTGGCTATTAAAATTTTATTGAACTTTATGAATGAACTCAGCTATATTAATGCTGGTGAAGTTACATTGTAATAATAGTATTATGCTTTCCTAGAAAAAGTTACCTGAGTCCTATTCCATGCAAAGTGCCACAATATTCAGCATTAGATACTAGAATGAAGATTTGCAGAATCTACTTTCAGAAATTACCCAAAATATCAGTGGGAGAAATGTGTGATTTGGCAATCTTATAACCTCTTAGTTTTAATGGCCCAATCTGCAACACATTACTTTGTATATGGTGGTTGCTCAATACATACAAAATGTAGTTTTACTGGAAACATGTATTTCAAAGACAGAACTTCTCATGTCTTAATAGAAATATGCTGCTGAAGTTTTCCTTGGGTCAGCCTTGGTGGAAATCTTGACAGATAGGATAACCTATTTGGAGTGGAACAGTAAAAATAGCTTTTGTAAGGCGAAATCTGAGGTGGATAAAACTTGGAGAGATTGCAACAAGAATGATAGCTAAGGCAAAGCCTAGGTCAATCTCATTAACAAGTGTAAACCAATGTGGTAACGGCAATACTTTCTGATTTTAAGAGAGGTAATAATAAATCTCATTTCATCTTTTTAAGGATACAATGCAATATTCCATTAAAGGACTTAGCCTATATTAAGGAAACATGTATATTAAATGAAAGATTCCTGGGGATGGGAGTGGGGGTTCAAAGTTAGTTCAGTGGTATAATGTTTGCCTGCCATGCAGGAGACTTGGGTTCTATTCCCAGCCCACGCACTTCCCAAACAAATAAACGAAAAACCAACCAAACAAAAATTAAACAAATGATGCTGCAATAAGGGGATAATCACATGAAAAAGAATGAAATATGACCCCCCACCATACAGCATACTCCCCCTTCCATAAAAAAAGATTCCTGAGATATAGGCCATTTATGTTTAGGAATTTAATAGAAAATGATATAAATTGTTTAAAATTAGAATATTTATTAGAAGCTTACCATAAGTCAGGCTGCTCTCCTATGTGATTTACTTACATGTTTTTGTTTAATCCTAAAAATAACTCTGTCAGTTAATTTTAATTTTATTTTTATAGATGGGAAACCGGGGCATCAAGAGTTTGATTAATTATCCGTGGAGCCATTATGAAATGTGACCTCCCCATATTGCGAGACTAACAAATAAGGTACAACCAAACCTCACTAGGTGACCTCATTTTTTCTCTGGAATCTCTGTGTGGGTAACATTCACTAAACCTGCTTTTAATAGGCAATGTGGAAAGATCACATTAGCACAAGTCCTGTGAGTAACCCAGTGCCAAGAACTCTCTGTTTGGGAGGGTACTATGTGTCTAACACTTTCTTAAACGAAGCAATCTCCTGGAACTTAAAAAATGACTTTTCAATAGATGTGAACTGTAGTACCTTGAGCTTCTTAGCAAACGGGATTGTGTGGTTATCTACATGCTTATCAGTAGATATCTTGTGGCACTGCTTTGGCAAGGTATGTGGGTCTTCAGAAATTATGCAACTGTTAGCAGGTATGAAATTTCACCCATTTGCATGGATCTCTTGATTCATTTTTACCAATCTATGTTACTCAATTTACTTGGTATTAGCTATGCTGTCATTTTAATAAGTATATGCCATATTTTAGGCACTGCATACTTTACATATTTCATTTCACTTCATTTATCCTTAAAACAATCCTAAGGAGTAGTTTTGTTGTCTCCAGTTTTCTGATGGAGAAATCAAGGCTCAGGGAGGCTATGTAATGGGTCCAGGTCACATAACCACTAAGGGACAGAGTCAGGAATCCAGGCATCTCTGGCTCCAAAAACTTTGCATCCCCGTATACTACTTAAACATAGTCCTGCAGTTTAGTTTCCAAGGTATGACACCTAAGTAAAGTGGTATTGACTTTTTGGTATTTTTGGTAGTATTGAATATTTAAAAGTTATAGTAAACAGAATTGTTAATATAGAAACACTCCTTAAGAAATTTATAAGGGAAATCCTTGACAGATGAAAAAAATAAAAATGTCCATATTGATACACCGTCAACTGGAATAAGTGAGTGTCTTTGCATTAGTATTTTTTATAGGTAAATGCTTGTATTTTGTAATGCTGGCTATTCAATATGGCATGATTATTTCACTGATTTAGTTGTTTATTTGATGTTACTGATTATCTGTTGTATCAGATGCTGCCTTTGCTAAGCCCACGTCGCTTGGACGGCCTTTCCATTTCCAAAGAGGAGCCTGACTTCCTAGCTTTCTGTAAGGGCTGTCGTCAGGTTACCAGACCCCACTTTGCCCACAAGCACAGTGGGTTGGGAATGCCAGGGAAAAAGGAGTCCCAAGTGAAGTTTGTAATCGTCAGTTGACTGATGAGCGAGAGTGTGAATAAACCCCCAACTCCCTCACTCCAGGCCATCCTACTTCTAGGGCACGTGCTTCACTCTGATTTCCAGTGCTACCCTGTGGTGTTGAGTTTCAGTTGGCCAACAGAAAACCCCTTATTGTCTGCTTTCTCTTGTCTGTATCACTTCCTGTACTCTTTCAGCATCCCTGTACACCCAAATAAATGACAAGCACTTAACCCTTGTCTCAGAATGTGCTCTGAGGGTTACCCCAACTAAGACATTTATTATGTGCAAAGCCTTATACCACTAACGTGCACCTATGAGCCAAGCACAGTTTTTGGCTGCAAAATATACGTGGATCCAAAAGATAGAGTGTTGTATATATACATACATACAAATATATATATCAAGGTCACCTTAATTTCTAGTCACTTTACCTACTCATACATGAGTTTATACTGAGACCATAGTAGGTAAAGGCAATTTGTGAATAGTCAGCAAATAGTACCAATTCAATCACTTTACCTTAGTAATTCACAGGAAATTGAACTTTATACAAAAATTAGACACAAAAATTACACACATTGGAGTTTTCTCTGAGTGATTCGTGTGCCTGTCATGATGTTATTTTACTCTTATCTAATATCACAATTTAAAATCCTTTCATTTCTAAAAGTGATGTTATCTAAGCATTGATTATACAGTAGTGCTAATGCTAGCTGATGTAGTAGTGCTAATGCTGCTAAAAATCATATTTATAATCAGTAATTGTGGATGAGAAATTAGATGTGGCAAAACACTATGAAAAATACCAAACAAATACTGTGATATTCTCTGCTGTTAATTTAGAATTAAAAACTCTACAAAATGTAGAAGGAATGCAGCACAAGATTTTTGGAGTGGTTAAAGCAAAAATGATTTTAATTTTGAAACCATCATATAAACCGATGAAGATGAAAGGAAAACGCTGAGGGTATGGCTTTCAGGATCCACACTATCATCGTTTTGACCTGAGGTGCTCTGAGGGTGCCTCTCCTCTTGTGCATAGTCATTTCTATGAAGAAAAGCAAGCTTCAGATGATAGAAATTTGAGTTATAAAACTTCTGCAGGATTAAGTGTCAGCACAAAACGCACATGTCCTCTCTATAAGGTTACAAACAGCTACTTTCACTTGTGGACGCATATGTGATGAAATGTTGTGATCTCTTTAAAATAAAGGATTTGCGAAGCAACTGGAAATTCAGACTTTTTTGAATTGTAATATGCATTGTACTTGCATAACACAATTGATTTAAATGACCATCCAATCCTTATCAAGTGTTTAATTATGCACCTTTTGGATGTATGTATAATACTATTTGTTAGACAATTTCACCTGTTATAGGAAATATTGTGATGATGTCCTGAAGGTGTTCACATAACCTGATACTAATTTCTGCAGTATTTGCAATGGAGCCAAATTCAATGTCAGGCTTTGTTTCTTTGTTTATCTGAGATTTTGTCTTATTTGTCTCAAATACTTAGGTAGATAAATTTCCATAAAGAGGAATGAATCTTTACAAGAGTTCTGTGGAATTAATAGAAATATGGAATCTATGATGCATCACTTTTCCCTTACTATAAAATGCACCAAGTACAGTTAGATATTAGAATTGTTCCAAAACTATAATTTTTGTTATCATTATAAAATTACCAATTTTGCTGCAGCTTCCCATATTAGGCTTTTTTCCCTAGACAGACCTATCCTGCTTTGTTCTTTTTACTCTATTTAGTTAATGTACACTCTTTTTTTTCTTTTATTCTGGGAGACAATTCTATCAAAGATTAATTAATTGAAAACCAAGTTAAATTTCTCAATTAGCATGATGAAATAAAAGTTTTCACTATTCTTTTCATTTAAGCATTGTGCTATTAAACAAAATCAAGTAACTGAAAACAGGTATCTTTTCTTTCTGTGTGCACTCCTTCCTTTCTTCTCGGTTTCCCTTTCTTTTTCTCTCCTTTCTTTACCATATTCTTGCTTCTGTTAAAACATTTAAAAATCTTTAACATAGATAAATGTTATAGCACTTTTTTTTAAATCTATAACATAGATGAGTGTTATAGAAGCACTTTGCACTGACTTGTGCTGGATTTTAGAAGTCTTTTTCAGTTTGAGAAATAAATCAGCATTTATATTTAATGAAATCACCGTCAGAATATAAAAGTGTCTATTATGAGTGTGAAGCATAGGAAAAAAACAAATATTTTCAAGTGTTTGTGCTTCTGATTCCAGCAATGGCATTGTTTCTGCATTTCCATTCCCTCTCTGCAGAAACTGCTTCGGGGGCTTCTGGGAAAGCAAACCACTTTTTACTTCTGACTTGTTCCAAACTGCCCTGAAGCTGTTGTTAAACTGAGAAGGAGGATATTGATCCTCAGTTCATCTGGGAGTTATCTTTGGAGGGTCTCAGGCCATCCACCTGAACCATGCGACATTTCCCTTAAGTCTTAATTGAACTTAGGGACTTACTTGAGTCAGCGACACATTCAAAACTTCCAGGCCCCTGTTCTAACCCAGAGTGTGCAAAAGAAGACTGATGTCAGCAACCCCTCAGAAACATTTTCTAAATCCAGCCTTTATCAATGGGACACATTGAGATCGTTGAAACGCCTGCCAATTTATCACTATCATGAGAAAGAAGTCTTTGTGTTCTGGCTAGGCAATTGTACGCAGTTATTCAATTAATCACTCATTTAGGTGTTGCTGTGAAGGTATTTTGTAGATGTGGTTAATATCTCCAATGAGTTGACACGAAGTAAAGGAGATGACCTCCATATAATGTGGGTGGTTCTAATCCAACCAGTTGTAAAGACCTAAGTGCAAAAACTGAGGTTTCCTGAGGAAGAAGAAATTCTGCCTCAAGATAATAGCATTAGCTTCTCTCTCTGTATATTTATCTTACTAATTCTGTTTATCTGGCAAATCCTAACTAATACAGTATTATTTTCACAGTGCCCAGTAAAAGCAATTTTCCTTCACTGGCAAAGCTGGCTTCCTAAATTTTTCAATATGCAAGGCATAATATTGTATGTGTAAATAGTATGTATGTATGTTATTAAAAGACCATAAAATAGAACTGCCTGTCTTCATCTATCTTCAAGCTTATTTTTTTTTCTCTTAATACTGGTACTGTATTATATGATTTTGATCTCAATTTGCAATGACTCATTAAAATAACAGGACTCCACTTTAATATGTCTTACTACTTTTACTTATTCTTAGTCTAGGCTATTTCTTTTACTCCACAACTCTGTAATTTAAATATGCTTAAAATTTTGTCTTTGTTCCTCTCATATTCCTACTTTATATTTTGCTCTAAAGATCTTAAAACCATTCCTTTAACTTTGTTCTAACTTTAACCTTTGCTCTGAAGATCTTAAAATCATTCCTTTAGCTATCTTCTAAAAGAAAGAGGAATTAGTTTCATCTCATCTGTCAAATTTAATAAATTTATAGTGATATCTAGAAGGCCACATTAAGGATTCTTAGTCTGTGCTCCTGAACAACAAGAACAAGTGACATCTTTATTATTTGCCATGGGTGTGGAAGAAATGGGATAACAGGAAATGTTCCGCTTTGGGGAAACTCTGATCTGTATGGTGATGCTGGCAAAAGCCTTCTCGTTAGACCTGACCTCTCTACTGAGCTCCAAGTTAAGATACAATTACTTCTAGACTTTTGTATCTGAACACTCAACATACACCTCACTCTCTGCTAAAATTGATTTTCTTTTTCATCACTAATCTTTTAGATAGTATCATTTTTCATCTACATTGAATCCAGGAAAGTTACTCAAGTTAACTAAAACATGTTAAAATTACAGGTAAAAACCACCTCCTAAATCATTTCTATCTCCCTTTTACTTAGCTCAGTTGGTGAATTTTTTCATTACAAATGAGGTCCACTTTTAGGAAAAGTAACAAGAACTCTTGAGAAAGAAGGACTCTGGAAAGGTGCTGATGAGCTGGGTTTCAGGCACAGATATTGAGTATTGTGTTTTTGTATTATTATTATTTTTTGTATGCTATATGGAGGGGTCACATTTCTTTTTTTTTCCCTGTGAGTATCCCGTTATTGCAGCACCATTTGTTGAATTTTTTTGTGGGAAAAAAAATTAGTGGTGAGAATTCTACCACTAAACTACCCTTGCACCCCCTCTGTTTTTAAGCCTTATTTTTATTAATTTTACCCTGCATACGTACACAAGGCATTGTAGATCAGAGACAGATTGGACAGTATTTAAGTTAGAATAACAACATTGGCCCACTTTGCTCAATTTTTAACCTCTGTGGTGATACAATGAAAGAAAAATGAAAAAAAAAATCTGCTGCATGAGTAGTTGGACATTCCATGAGTGAGGGACAGAGAGAAAAGAGATGTTCTTTGATTATATACTGGAGCAAGAGGCAGCTACCTCACCCTTCTCTCCCAAAAGAAGAGCTGGAATCCTGTGCCCCTTGGGGATGGGATGAAAAGGATCTCGGGTTCTTATACTAAATCTTAGGAATGTAAATGCATCTCCCAGAAGCTAGATACACTCCAGTGTTTGCAGCTTTTACTACCTGGAAATGTTTTTAAGATCCCCAAAATCATTTTCCCTCAAAACATAAACATGTATTTCAGGGAACAGGCAAATCCCTCTGGCTTTCTCTTTCACTATTTCAGCAGTTATAACTTAACCTCCAAGGGCTTGCTTTTAGACCAGGGTCCTATGTTTATGGTGAAATTTATTCTGAAATCTCCAATTCCACAGAAACCAAAAAAATATTTTCTCTATGCTGTACAATGCAGCACCACCCAACTGAAATGATGTGCCTTGAGGAACCATAGCTGAGTATGGAAGGGAGCTATAATGCTGGAGAGTTAAGGAATGGGCCAGGACTTAGTTCCAAATAGATATGTCTGCAGAGGATAGAGGTGTCTGTGTGACATTACAAAAGCAAGCATAAATAATGAGACTATGACAATGAGAAGCAAACACGTGATTGGAATGAAGTGAAAATAATTCTCTAACTGAAACATTATGGAGATTAAACACCTACACATACTCCTAAAGAATTAGTTCTAACAGACTAAAAATCTGAAAAAATATTCAGTAAATCATACTAATGCTACATTAAAAATATGATACATGATTACCTAGAATGTTTTATTCTAGAAATACAGTTTAAAACTATTAAATTTATATAATTAAGCATAATAATAACTCAGAGTTAAAAATATGTAATTATATTGTCACATGTCAAAAAATACCTAAAATTCAATAGTTATATGTACTTTAATTATTCTATTATTAATAGAGTCTTACTGTAATTGTGAATATTGTCTCAAATCAATAGCTAATGCCTTTTTTAGAATAAAAGAATAGTTTCTCATTAAGTCAGGGATAGGGAAAAACAACTTTTATTACTACTACTGTTTAAAAAAACAATCATAAAGCCTCAGTAATGAAAGGCAAAATATGACAGTCATATCAAAATAGACTGATATATATAATTAATTAGAAAACTTAGAAGTAAATATTCATGTTTATG
>PVIY010038691.1:0-23694 GCA_004026745.1 Myrmecophaga tridactyla | reverse complement strand
TTTTTCTGGGATAATCAGTCCTAGGCAAGACTGACATATACCACCCAAACTTACTTGAGGCTAAAAGCCATGTTAATGTTTTGCAATGAGAAGTTTAATTAACAAGCAAGTTTCCATTTATATAGATCACTTGGTATGTGATCTTTCCAGGAGGGAATTCAAACAAAGCTCTCTGCCATTAATATGTTCCTGCAGACTTAAAATTTTTAGTCCCTTTGATCTAGAAATTCCACTTCTAAGAATTTATCCTAATAGGAAATGTAAGCCAAGATATATGTGCATAGATGTTCATTGTAGTATATTAATTATAGCAGCAATAAAGAGTAGCAACCTAAATATTCAACCACTGCAGATTGATGAACTATGTTTGACCCATTTATATGACAGAGTGCCATGCAGCCTTTGGAAATGTGCTAAATGTATTGAATAGAATGGGAAAATCCACCATATTTTTGTAACACCTCTAAATATGTCATTAGTGTTTGGAAAGGGATGTGGTGGGTTAGATTATTGTTTAAAATATTTGCTCTCTTCCCCACCCCTTGACTCTGGGTTCAGCCATGAGACTTGCTTTGACCACTGAGTTATAAGCAGATGTAATGCAAGAAAACCATTGAAAAAATTTACATAATTTGATTTGCTCTCTTGACCCTTTGCCTTTGCCATGAGAAAAAAGTACCCCAGCTAGCCCAATGGTCCTAGAGAAGGATGACATATGCAGACAAAGAAAACCACCCAGTTGAGCCCAGCTTTGTTCAGCTGGCCCCCATTGGACCTACAGATTCATGAGAATAAATTATTGCGAAGCCCACTGATGGGGGTTTATTATGCAGCATTTTTGTAGCAGTGGCTGACCAATACAGAAGGAAGAGATACTCTAATACTAGAAAAATCTTTTATCCAATGATAAAGCATGCAAAACTTGTACAAATAATCATCTATTTTTCCCTCCAAGTTGCCCGTTTGGTCTATGCTGAGTTCACCTCAAATGGGAATCTGTTCTAGTTGTTTATCATTTCATAACAAAGCACCCCAAGCCTTGGTGACATAAAGCAACTCCAGTTATGTTCATGGATTCTATCATTCAGGAATCTGATCAGGTCACAGCAGGCTTGGCTTGTCTCTTTTCTGTGGTATTTTGATCCTCAGCTGGAGACACTTGGATGGCTGAGGGGTGAATCAAATAATTAAGGGCTGAAATCATTTGGAAGCTTCTCACATGTCTGGTGCCTAGACTGAGGTGACTGTGAGGTTGAGCTCAGCTGCTGCTGACTGGATGCCCACACATGGCCTCTCCATATGGCTTCAGATGTCGAAGAGCATGGCGACCTCCAGGTAGAGAGTCAGGTTTATATGATGGCTCAGGGCTTCAAGAGTGAGTGTTCCAGAAAACAATGAAAAAAGAAAAGGCCGAAGTTTTGTGCCTATTATCACCTGGCCATGGAATGCAAAGATTGTTACTTTTGCCATATTCAACCAGCTGAAGCAGGCACAAGCTGAACAACATCCAAAGGTGTGGGAGAGCGTCCTGTGCTCAACGGGAGAGGTGCTGAAGAACTGGCAGCCATGTTTTACAACGGCCATAGCATTCTTCTTCTCTTTATCTTCTCCTCTATTCTTCCCTTCTCCAGCAGGGTCCTCTCAGAAAATGTTTTCTTCTTCTCACTCCCCCTACCCCACTCCACCCCAGGTTCCTTCTTCTTTCTCTCAACCTTACTCAGGATGTCCGAAAGTAAGTTCAACCAGGTTGTCCTTCAATGAAAACTCAATAAGGAACTCCAAATCTATCAGGGCCTTCCTATTTCTCCAGGGAATGTCAGAACGTGGTCCTTCCCAGTCCAGCCCCAGAGTAGAACATCTCCAAGGCCAGCACGCTTTTCTTTTGCTGATACTGACCACATTGTACAGCATGTCTCTATTAAATTCACCTGCTAGCAAGCCTCAGTCTCTTTTCTCCGACTTACCATTTGCTTTATTCTTCTCATTTTAAATGGGCCAAATCTCTAGAAGAAGAATGAGTAATGGGAATATAAAGCAGCCACCTTGTCACATGTTGTTAAGTTTTGTAAGCAGATTTTCAAAGAGTATGTGCAGTATAGTCTCATTATCATACACGTGTATTAATACCTAGAGAAAAAAGACGAAGGTTATCTACTGAAACTTTAACAGTGGTTACTTCTAGGCATAAAGTTCTGGGTAATTTTCATTTTGTTTTTACTTTTTTGCCATTTTCCAAATTTTCTACAATGGATATATGTTACTTTTATACTTTGAAAACATAATGCTTATATTTTTGTTTTATTTCTTGCTTCTATGAAATGTTAAAAAAGATGTATTTCAGTATCTTTGCTACTAGTTAGCTCTGTGATCCTGGTTAAGGTGCCTAAACCCTGGGTTATAAACTCAAAGGTTGAGCTGGGTAAGAACCTCCTATTGCTCTGAATCAGCTCTACGTTCTGTGATGACTGAAGGCTGTTTCGTGTGTACGTGTATGTGTGTGTGTGTGTGTGTGTCTGTCTGTCTGTCTGTCTGTGTCTCATCAGAGCAAGAGAGACACCCACAGCCCACCCGGAAAGCTGAGCTGGTTGGGCACCTACCTGTCCTCATTACAGCCAGGATGGAAACAAAATGCTCCCCCTCTTTCCCTGGTTTCTTTGCTCAATGCTGCCTCTTCTATCCCTCTAATTAAACCAGACTTATTCTCATTGCCTCAGGGAGTGAGTCTCTAGTAAACAGTAGGGCTTTCTTATTTAGCTGGGTCTTCAGATTAACTCTTTCTTACAACAGCTCTTCTGACAAGCGAAACACCCAGAAGTTGATATCACTCCAAGTTCCCACAACTTAAGAATCACAATCACACACACCTCAGATAGATATCTTACCAATGCAAAGCAAAACAAAAAACGGACAAGAGCACACATACACTCACACAAAAAAAGAAGGAAAGCACATTCAAGAGTTTCTGGTGCCCATGGAGCCAAACCTATGGGAAAAGATACAGTAAATGATTATAATTTGCAAAGTCTCCTTGGGGTAATAGGGAG
The DNA here is from genome assembly GCA_004026745.1 of Myrmecophaga tridactyla. NCBI lineage: Eukaryota > Metazoa > Chordata > Mammalia > Pilosa > Myrmecophagidae > Myrmecophaga > Myrmecophaga tridactyla. The sequence continues at coordinate 20,650 of PVIY010038691.1, read as the reverse complement.
AAAGGGGGAAATATTCAACTTCCCCATTTGGAGAATCCCTGATATTCTCACAAGCAGTGGGGACCACCAAATCAATAGGCCAAGCCCTCGATCTTGGGGTTTGCCCCAATGAAACTTATCCCTGCAAAGGATAGGCTAAGCCTACTTAAAATTAGGCCCAAGAGTCACCCCCAGAGAACCTCTTTTGTTGCTCAGATGTGACCTCTCTCTCTCTCTCTCTCTCTCTAAGCCAACACTCAGCAAGCGAGCTCACTGCCCTCCCCCTCTACATGATACTTGACTACCAGGGTGTACATCTCCCTGGCAACATGGGACAGAAATCCTGGGATGAGCTGGGACTTGGCATCAAGGAATTGAGAAAACCTTCTCGACCAAAAGGGGGAAGAACAAAATGAAACAAATTAAAGTGTCAGTGGCTGAGCTATTTCAAACTGGGTTGAGAGGTTATCCTGGAGGTTATTCTTATGCATTGTATAGATATCCCCTTTTTAGTTTAAGGTGTATTAGAGAGGCTAGAGTGAAGTGCCTGAAACTGTAGAGCTGTGTTCTAGTAGCCATGTTCCTTGAAGATGATTGTATAATGATATAGCTTTCGCAATGTGACTGTGTGATTGTGAAAACCTTGTGCCTGATGCGCCTTTTATCTATGGTATGGACAGATGAGTAAAACATATGGATTAAAAATAAATAAATAATGGGGGAACAAATGTTGAAAAAATATACATATATTGGTAGATGAAAATACTAGTGGTCAAAGAGGGAGGGGTAAGAGGTATGGTGTGTATGAGTTTTTTCTTTTTATTTCTTTTGCTGGAGAGATGCAAAGTTCTAAAAATGATCATGGTGATGAATACACAACTATGTGATGATATTGTGAGCCATTGATTATATACTTTGGATGGACTGTGTGGTGTGTGAAGATATCACAAACATATTTTTGTTTACTTTTTTTTATTGTGAAATATAACATATATACAAAAAGGCAATAAATTTCCAAGTACATTTTAACAACTAGTTATAGAACAGATTTTAAAGTTTGGTATGAGTTACAGTTCCACAATTTTTTGTTTTTTATTCTAACTGCTCCAAGATACTGGAGACCAAAAGAAATATCAATATAATGATTTAGCAGTCATACTCATTTGTTAAATCCTATCTTCTCTGTTATATTCCTCCTTCTCTTTAACATATATACATAAAAGCAATAAATTTCAAAGTACATCACAACAATTAGTTGTAAAACAGATTTCTGAGTTTGGTATGGGTTACAATTCCACAATTTTAGGTTTTTATTTCTAGCTGCTCTAAGGTACTGGAGGCTAAAAGAAGTATCAGCATAATGATTCAGCAATCATACTCATTTGTTAAACCCTACCTTCTCTATATAATATCTCAAACATATTTTTTAAAAAAAAAAGATTATGGTCCCTTTGTAAAGCCAATTCCATTTTCTGGACTATCTCCTTATTTCCTGCCTCCCCTCAGACTCTGCTTTATCTGTAGTAGGAAAAGAAGGTGATCTGTGACAAATGTAGGGAGGAAAACTTCCGCATCATCCAAGCTCCTAGGACCCCCAGAATTCTTTCCTCTGGCTTAAGTCCTCAGGCTCTTGTGGAGCTAGCAACTCATGTATTCTTCCTTCCTCCCTCCTCCCTCCCTCCCTCCTTCCCTTCCTTCCAATATAATGGTTAAGAGCACCTCAATTCAGGCTCTGCCATTTACTAACTTTGTGACATGTTAATTTTTCTCTTGTGTCTTGGAACTCATTGGAATGGTAATAAGACCCCCCCTCATCTGGTTATTGAGGAAGATTAAATAAGTTAAGATATAGTAAAGTGTACCGGTTACTATTGCTATTTGACAAACCATCCAAACATTTAGTGGCATAAAACAACCGTTTATTTTGCTCATGCATTCAATGGGTCAGGTATTTGGAAAAGGCACAAAAAATTTGTCTGTGCCCCATATTGTCTGGGGCCTCAGCTAAAAAGACTTGAAGGCTAAGAGCTGGGATCATCTGGGGGCATCTTTACTCATATGCCTGATGGTTGATAATAACAAATGGCTGAGGTTGCAAAGAGGTGTCAGCTGGGACACCTACACATGGCCTGTCCTTGCAGTCACTCCACATGGGCACATTTGGGCTTCCTCAGAATACGGCATCTGGGTTCCAAGAGTGAGCGACCCAAAGGAGAAAGGCAGAGCTGATTGACATTTTTACCTCAAGACTTGAAAACCATATAGAGTCAATTTGCCACATTCCCTTGGTTGAAGTTTCACCAGGTTCAGAGGGAAGGGGAAAAACCCAGTCCTCAGTGGGGACAGTGTCAAGGTCATGTCCTAAGAGGAGCGTGTAGGATGGGGGATGTTTTATGGCCTTCCATGGGATATATAATCTGCCACATAAACTCTCAGGACATTATTTTATAAGCACTAAATGTGTGTTAGCTATTTTCATTCAACAAGTAGAGAGTGAACACCTGCCGCGTACTAGTTACTATGCTAAGAGCTGGAGGTACAGGCTTGAACTTCACAGAGGTGGCCCCTCCTTTCAAATGTTTATCAAACAAAAACTGCAGACTAAAATCTAAGAACCCCTTAGTAATTGGCCAGATGAGCTATGGGGCTGGATGGTAATTTTCTAGCCCTAAAGGACCAGAAAATAGTTCTTGCCACAGAAGTATTTTGCTGCGATTGTGTGTGTTGGGATGGAGTCTTCCATCGCAGCTTCTCTGACTGGGGGAGGAGGAGGCCAGGGCTCTCAATGGGCTTGGAGTCCAATTCCATTTCATCCAACCAGTTGCTGTAGCTTTTATGCAAAGCAGGTGCTGGGTTTGTGAAAAAAGAACTAAAGGAGCCTGGCTCTGCTTTCTAGTACCTAGCAACTCAAAGGGTGATCCTCTACAAAGTGTGGTGCAAATTGCCCTGGCATCCCCTGGGAATTTGCATATCTCAGGTCCCACACCAGAACCACTGAATCAACATCTGCATTTTAACAAGATGGTCAGGTCATGTGTATGTGCCTTAAAGTTTCTGAAGCACAGTTCTACTAGATTACTGGGAGCTAATATGGAGAGTAAAGTTATCCCAAGAGGACTGTCCTGGCAGGGAGTAAGGCTTTCCTTATTCCTGCTAAAGCCACCCGCTTTGGGATAAGCTCCATGTGTTTGAGGGCAATTTTGGATCCCTGAGATTAACCACTTAGACTTCAGTCTATCAACAAATGGATGGCTAAACTGGCCTCTGCGCATTGAAAGTCTGAGACCTACAGGAAAGACTCTTGCAAAGATACAACTTGTACAGGACTCACTAATAGCGATGGCAGTTAGATGTCTGTGGCTGGATTGCATAGAGTTAGCATCCCATTTAGGATTAAAATTTAAGCCTAACATCTTCGGTGGAAACTGAACAAGAGAGAATTATATATATTGCAACTTTAATTGCGGGGTTGGTTTATATATATATATATATATATATATAAGAAAACAGAAAATAGAATATCTGAGAATAAGTAGAAAATCTTTGTGATCTGCTGAATTTTTTCTCAATAGGGCAGAAAAGATTTTGGTCCATGTCCATATCACTAAATAGCTAGACAGACTGCTCTCCCTCCCACGTCCCAAGTCTCACCATCTCTGCCTCCTTCTTAGATTCCTTTTTCTCTACCTTCTGCAAAGCCTCACTTCCTTCATCTGCATTCCCTCTCTCTCACTAACCTCAGCTGTTCTCCTGGCTTCCAAGCAAATAACCCCCAAATCTGTGTCACTTGGTGTGATCTTTCTTCCTGATTCCAGATCATATTTCTTTGTTTCCTGGTGTCTCAGTGAGAATGTCAAACCAATCAAATTCCACATCTGGGAAAATGAGCCACATTGGGTGATACCCTGGAAAACAGCAGGAGGCAGTATCACAGCCAGATGCCTCTCCCACCCAGCCTGCCCAAAACGGCACCGTCATCTCCCTGTCCAAGCCCACTCCTCATGCCCCCATCTCCTTCCTGACCCCACATCATCCTCTCTGTGAAGGTTCGAAAACTTCAGCATCATCTCCTCCTCCCTTATTGTAAGTAAATTTTGAACAGCGTCCCCCAAATCTCGAATCTGTCTTCTGTTTCACATTTTGCCAGTGTCCAAGGTCGAGCCCTTGTCATCTGCTTCCAGCTCCCTTAGCCCCTCCTCTGTCTCCCCCCTCAACACGCATCCCTGCGCACAGCACACAGGGGTCTTCCCAGAGCACAGATCAGCTTGTGCTTTTTTTTAAGGATAAAATCCCAATCAAATATTGTATTCACCACCCTTCAACTCTGTCTAGCATCTTGAATGGATTTGCCTACTGCTCAGTGAAAATGACCTTCTTCCTTGCTCCTTAAAAAACAAAACTCAAAGAAAAGTTGGAAATACAGTGATCAGCATTTTTGTCATTTTTGTTCTTGAACGATTTGAGAGTAAGTTGCTGACCTGATACTCTGAAAACTTTAGAATATATTTCCTACAAACAAGGACACTCTCCTACACACACAATGCAAATATTTTTTAAAATTATAAAATTAGCACTGATACGTCACTACCATCTTATCGCCTATCCTATTCAAGTTTTTCCAACTATCCCCATAGTGTCATTTTAAAGCAGAAGGCTCCAGTTCAGAGTTGCATGGTATACCCAGTTGCCATGCCTTTTTAGGCTCCTTCAATCTAGAGCAGTTCCTCATTCTTTCCTCGAGTTTTATGATCTTGATATTTTTTAAGGCTACAGTCCAGTCATTTTGTAGAACGTCTTTCAATTTTGGTTTGGCTTGACGTTTCCTCTTGATTAGATTCTAGGAATCTTGCATCTTTGGTAGGGACATTGTAGAAGCAGTTCTGGATTCTTCTCTTTGCATCCTATTGCCTAGAGCACGATTTCAATTCATCCTTTTCTTGACAGTATTTGCTTGTCTCCCTTGATTACAGTGGACAGGCTTCTCATCTGTATAGTGACTGTTTTGCCTTTGCTAAGGATTTAGGTACTTTGAAACTAAGTAAATATCCTGTCATATCTGAATGGATTAGAGGCTTTCTATTTTATTCAATGGGATCTAATCTGTAACCATTACTTCCTTGCTCTTTTTGACATCTCAGCCATTCCACTACACTTACGTATTTAAAAAGGTTTCTATCCATGTCTTCTGGCCACAGATCCCTGAGTTTATAAAAAATTTGTGTTGCATTCCCTTACAGGGGTTGTTACCTAAGTGCCTGTTACCCAACTGTCTACAGCTATGACTTGTTTATAAAACGAAAGTTGTCATAACATGAAACTATTTGCTAATGGGCCATAGCACAATTCACACTCAAACAGCCTCCCTCTGCGTCAAACTAGCAGCCAGATCCACCCATCACATCCATACCTTTGTGGTTTGTAGCAACATCCAGAATTACAATGCAAACGCAAAGCAAATTGGTTCACAGGGTAAAACTGCGAATCTTACAAAGCTGCAGATTTCATGAAGTCCATGAAATTCACACAGGACTGCTCGAGGCATTGAGGGAGCCCAGTTAACAGCTACCAAAGAGAAAACAGACAAGGAGGGTGAGAAGATATGACTAACAAAGGACTCAGAAAGGACCTTAAGAAAGTGTTAATATCTTTGTGGGGGGAAAAATAACCCTCTTTATGAATGAGATGTGAAAATCAAAAATGGAAAGGAAAAAAAAGGAAAGTTAGGTTCTTTGTTCTCAAAATCAGCACATAGTTGAAAGCCATAACCTGAGTTTTGCTAGAGGGTAAAATTATTTTCATAATTTTGGTGCTTGTTTTTAGGATGAAATCCCAGGCAAATATCGTGTTCACTATTTACTGTAAGGTTTGTGTTTCTTCTGTGAGTGGCCTTGTCTTGTTATCAGTTATCACAGGTCATCAGTTCCTCCTCCCAGGACAGCAGAGAAATTCAAAGCTGTCCCATGAGGACAGTTGCATTTGTTGCCCCACCTCCCAATCCCCTGAATATCTCTTCTTTCTCTTCCCCCTTTGCCCTCCCCCTCCATGCTTGCTCTTTACTTTCTGATTTCACTTTTATCCTCATTTATCAAAAGAAGAAAATATCCCAGCCCAACCCACTTCTCAAAGGGTTTTTCTTACAGTCCAAATGAGTTTGTGGATAATAATAATAGTAGATCATATGTACTGAAACTCTGGTCTGTGTGTCACCGTGTGCTAAGATGTGGATTATCACAGTGAACTCTCCCCAGACTTGTGAAGGTAGAGGCTGCTATTATGTTGTACATAGCAGATGAGCAAACTGAGGTTCCGGGAGGTTAAGTAATTTATTGAAGCTGCTTCAGTCATTGGAGGAGTCAAGATTCGAATCCAGTAGTTCAAGCTCTTCACCACTAAGCTATCCAAGATATTATTAAAAGGATTCAAAGACTGTAAGATGCTTTATGAATATAGGCATCATTATTATTATGCTTTCCAGCAGACGCTCTGAACTCCCAAAGACATTGACTGATGGAAGAGAAATTACTAAAAGACTTGCCTTGTGTGTGAGATTGATTGTGTGGATCCCAAAATATTCCACTACTGGCACCCAGTGGCACCCATAGGCATTGCTTAACCCCACCCAGGCCAATGACCCTAATCTAGAGGCCTTGGAAATCCAATTTGGCTGTAAATAGTAAAACAGAAGCAAATCAACTCATTCCTCACATGGTTTCCATACCCTTCCCCAGAAGCTAGCAGAGGCTAAACTAGCTCCCTCTGCCCCATCTCTCCCTGGCCTGGGTGGGTAGGACTGGGTAAAAGTACCTAAAAGAAAGTTTGGGTTTCTGTTAGATAACAGAGTTAAGATGTTTGTCAGGCTCTGTGCTGGGCACTAGAATTTACCCTTGGCAAATGCAAACAGGAATGCTTAAATGCCCTAATCATATAAAATGATTAAGAATCCATCCACGTTTTTTAGACTGTTTTCAGCACCCTGGTTGTCTACCTGGGACAAGCCGAGGTAGGCATTACAGTGCTAGGGTCTCTTCCTCAGCTGCAGACACACCCTGTTTAAGGGTACACCCTCTGCTCAGGCTGATCCCCACAGGACAGGAGTGGGCCACTGCTGTGCTTTGCATTTCTTCAGACACCCTGAGTTTGTTGCAGGAAGATTCTGCAGGGGCCTACCTTGATGAGTGGGTGCTAATTTGCCTAACAGACATAAAGGGTGGTTTTGTGCAACCAGTGTCTTATGGGAGGGAAATTATAACTTGAGGATGCCCTAGAGGTGTGTGGATCTCAGCTGAGGGAGGTAAAACCGTCAATTTCACATGCTTGGGGGAGGTGACAGGGAGGTAGAAGAATTGTATTTGTAGACACAGTATTGGGAGACTGGGAGAAAAGACTCCTAAACCACCAGACCTTTTCCCAAGCAAGACTTTTGGTGGCAGGAAGGGTTCTTGGAAGGATCCTGTTCTACAGATGAGAAAATTGAAGCCCAAAACAGTACGAGTGTGCTCAGGTGGTAAGGGACAGAGCTGGCAATCAAACCCAGGTCTCCTGAGCCTCAACTCTTCCACCCCAGCACTCCCTCTACAGATTGGCATCACACACCCAGCCACTTGAACAAGTGCATGTTTTTCAGGCACAGCTTAAGCACATCATGCAAGAAACCTTGGGCCTAAAGATCTATTTTAAGATGGTTTGGGATGGGTGTTGAGACAGCTGAGGCTTCTGCCTGCCCCCATGCCACCATTTACAGCTGTTCAGGCGTCACCCTGCACAAGGGTGTCCCGCTGAGGAGGTGAAAAGGCTGATATCCGGTTTTGGCTCTGCTCACTCACCTTTGTGTCCTGTTTAGAGGGCTGCCTCTGCCCAGGGGAGCGTATGCCATGGAGACCGTCCGCCCAGTGAGAGGTGGGTGTGCGGGGCCCGTTGGGAAGATCAGGCAGTGCAGGCCTGTCCCGCACCCACGTATGTTATGCTGAGGTTTATTAACACACACCTGTAATAGCTACCCTTTGTCTTTTCTCAGTTCTGGAAAAGGTTGGAGAACTTATCTCCCACTTCACCAAAGTACTTTCAAGCAAAGACCTGCATTTTAAATTTCATTTATGATCTTTCTGCAGAGCTGGTTAACCAAAGGAGACGGCCATGGAAAATATATGACTTTCATTATTATGACATGGAAAGCAGAGCTGTCTAATTGCTTTTGTCCATTGGTGTATAAAGATTGAGACCAGATGTGTTCTTTACAAAAAAAAAAAAAGGAAAAGAAAGAAAAGGCTTGTGTTGGCCGTTGCTTTGAACAAAGCAGTCTGATTTCCTCTCTCTCCTTCTCTCTCTTTCTGTCTCTCTCTCAGGGAAGAACAGGAAAGTGTTTCAACTGCTTATAATTTTTCATAGCCTCGTTGATTTTGCTTTTCACAGGAGATGAAATGGTGAGATTGGCCTTGAAAACTTGATTTTCACTTTCCTCAATTCCGAGAGACATTTGTGGAAATAAAGAACTGAGCTGCTGGTAAGAGCCTGCGCGCTGTTTCTCTGGCAGCTGCTGCTTTGCAGAGGGCCATGGGAAGAGGTGAGTCCCCAGGCGCATTGGGCCTCCTCCCTCAGCTGGCGGGAGGAAGAGTCTCCTCGTGTAATCCACTGGAATGGATGCGATGATGATCATCTTTAAATAGAACCACCCAGGGCTCAGCTTCTGTGTTTCATTTTCCAGAACAACCCCTAAGCCTGCTTCAACCTTTTTTTTTTTTTTTTGTAGGTCTCCAGTTATTTTTAGCACATCCAGCCAACAGAGCTCAGCAGGCCCGTGGAGGCGCTAACAATGCCCCAGAGTTGGGCTGGTGGAGTTCATATCTGCTTCGAGTATAAAGAGGCATTTTAAGCATCCAAAGAAATGGCGCTGGCCCAAAGAGGCGATGATTCTGAGGCCAGGTTAAGTGGCCCTGATGCATCTGTATCCAACCAATGGAAATAGAATTTCATTTAATGATTACTTCATAATTTTCAAAATTAATTTTTCCCCTGAAAATTAAGAGCATGCATGATGGATTAGGAAGAAAGGAAGTTCCCAGAAAGGCCGTTTCCTAAGGGTTCTAGTGAGTCACAGTGTTGGGCCTAGTCTGGGAAATGGGAAGAAATGGAAGGCAGACTCCGCCAGGAGACCTCAAAGGGGCTCCTTCAGCCGCAGCCACCAGTTGAGTCACTTTGGTAATTCACAGCTCCCCTAATGAGAGGCTTCATTCCCACTCTGGGGCTGAAGCTATGGAACGGCATTTCAGAAAATTGAAAGGGATCTCATGGCTTCAGCGAGGTCCTCTGCACTCTATGCGGGAGCCCCCTATGATTAGTCCTTGATTGGGGGAAAATAAATAACTTTAATTAATTTCCCTCACGTACGTATAGGCAGCAAGCCCTCAATGATCATACCAGAAGAGAGAAAAAAATGATTGTGTGAAAGAATATGAGCTTTTAAATACTTTTGCTGGAGTGGGCAACTTTCCCCTGCACTTATCTTTCACACATCCGTGTGTGTGTTTGTGTGTGTGTGCGTGCATTCATTCCAAACCACAGTTCCACAAAATTCAGGCCCTCCTTTTCTAATGTGGTGCTCTTTGCTTTACATTAATTGCAACATGATTTCCAAGGGAATGACTAATATGTGGCATTAATGGGAACAGCCATTACAGAGAAATTGCAGTGGCGAAGGCTGTGGACTTGTTCTGGTACTGCGTTTAGGAGCCAGGTGACCTTGGGCAAGTTGTTTAGTCTCTCTAAGCTTTGATTTGTCCTCCGTGATAGATGCAGCAACGGGGCTGAGGGCTTCTTGCAGCATTGCTATAAAGATTGAGAAAAATAATGAATGGGACTGCTGCTATGAATATATCATAACCACAGCCTTCCTATAATGTGACCCCAGGATTCATGCTGTATGTCCACCCCAAAATGGGAATGATTTATAAGGAGGAGTTTGGCACTTCAGTAAGTGGAGCACAGGCTCAGGTGTAACGTAGAACCCAGGATGCCACACATTTTTCTCCGAGGATCTGTGCAAGAAGAGTCTCCTCAAATGTCCCCTTTTAAGGGAGACGATTGTGACACCAGCCCCACTAGCGGGAGGCCATATCTTGAATCATGGGGCTCCTCTATACATGTGTTCCCCCACACCCAAGGCCACTAATGACTAGCACCTGACTTAAGATTAGCCTATCCCCAGTCTGGGCAGCAACCTTCTTAGGATTTTTGAATTGGAAAAGCTGGAAGGACCAAGGCAGTTGCGGTAGAATCTGAATTGATCATAGAATTGAGAGAAAAGGTAAATTGGGAAGCAGTAGCCGCTAGAGGAAGGAAAATGGAGCAGACCCATTCTTCCATTTCCTGTCTTCAGGTCTCCTTCTCACAATCTTATTTTCCCCTGGGGTGAGGGAAATGAGAGGAAACTCATATACTTTGCAAACCAAAACTACCAAAACATACCTGAGCATTAGTTTCCCTTTGAGGAATTTTTGCCTACTCTAGACAAGTAGATACCACAAACTAACATCTGCTTAATTTTCATCTGTTTTTGTTTCGTTTTGTTTTACTGCCACACCTAAAATAAAATAATAACAGAAATAGCTACCATTTATGGACCGCATATTACATACCAGGGACTTTAATACACATATTATGCTTATTTTTTCTTTAATATTCACAGTGCCCTAATTCCAGTGATAATGTCACTCCCATTTTAGTAAAGGTGACTGAGGTTTAGAGAAGTGAGGTGATCGGACTGGAAGCCAGACTAAGCCCCCCAGTGTAAAAGAACGGGAATGTTCATTGTTTCTGTATCCAACGTGGCAGAGGCAGAAGAAGAGAGGAAAGGGCTGAAGGAAACCAGTAAAGACGGGCTGGGACGTAGAGGGTTTAGGGAGGGGCTCACACTACCCCATTAGATCGAGCATGTCTGCGTGATGGAGCCAGGCTGCTGGGCTTCAAGATGGGCAGAAAGAAAGAAAGATATTCTGAGTCCAGGTCCCATCACTACTTACTGTCTGAGAGCGTTTGAGTCCCCTACTTACCTTCTCTGAATCTGTTTCCTCTTGCACTAAAGGATTTACAGTGCCGCTTCTTCTCTAGTATTAGGATTAAGGTAAATAAACATTGTGTGGGACAGAAATTCAGCAATGCTTTGTCTATAAATGAGGCATATCTTCAGACCCTGAGGCCCGCAGTTCCTCCTGTAGCCCCAGGCCTTTTCGGAGACCCTTGAATTAACACCCAACCTCCAAAAACAATTTCTCTCTCCAGAATGTAGATTTCCCCTTTGTCTTTTAATCAATGCATTTAAAGTATTTACCAAATTTATCTGATCAGAAGACCCGCCTGGAGGCTTGTTAAAAATCCACCTTCCAGGGCCTCATCCTAAACCCATTGAATTAGTCTCTGCTGTGGTGAGCCAGGGAACCTGAATTCTTGAATAAGCAGCCCAGATAATTATTACAATTAGAAAAATTTAGGAATCTCTGCATTACAGCTGTGCTTCTCAAAGTTTGATGTGCTTCTCAAAGTTTGATGTGCATCCCAGTAACCTTGAGGATCTTGTTGAAATGCAGATTCAGGTTCAGGCAGGCTAGGGTGGGTCTGCAAGTCTACATTTCTAGCAATTTTTCAGGGATCCCAGTGCCACTGGTTGGAGGGCTAGCTCTGAGTGAAACCAGTGTGAAATGAATGTAGAGGTCTTCCTTATAATCCTAAGAGTCTACCAGTGCTTTGTGGTCTTTGCAGGACTTTCACATTCATATTCTCATTTAACCATCAATCCTATGGGGTGAGCATTGATCCTCTTTTTAAATGGGAGGATCCCTGCAAAGTGGCAGTCAGGCAGTGTTCTGTAAGAGAAATTGTAGTTTCCTGTGGATGCACATCTATAAAAACAGAGTTCCCTGTCCATGCTCACTCTGCATTCAGGCAATGAATCGGTTATGCACCAATAGAGCTGCTTATGATGCCCCCAAAGGAGAAGAGAAAGGCTGGACCATGGATTCTCTGTTTGTCTAGGGCTGGGTTTCTGGTCATAGAAGTACTTTGACAGCACTTTCAAAATGTGTCATCCCTGACAGAAACTCCCACTGTGGAATCTCCCCTTAAGCTGCCCCTGCCTGTCATTCTAACCACCTCCATTCACGTGCTTGGCTCCCCTGTCGGATAAAGTTTGGTCATAACTTCCCCACTTGGGTTTTCTCTTCCTTATTGTGCTGGTTTGAAGCTGTTATGTACCCCCAGAAAAGTCATGCTCTTCTAATTCGGTCTTGTGGGGGCAGACCTACTGTGGGTGGGTCCCCATGATTAGGTTGTTTCCATGGAGATATTACGCCACCCATTCAAGATGGGTCATAATCCCTTTACTAGAGTCCTCTACAAAGAGAATAAAAGACAGAAAGCACACAGACAGCTGAGAGCCAACAAAGAGAACAGAGATGAGACTAAGACATAGATGTTTGGAGATGCTAAACTAAGGGATGAAACCCAAAGTTTGCTCTGGAGAAGCCAAGTGAGGACCCATGGATGCTAAGAGAGAAAGCCACTGGAATCAGAAGTTGAAGACAACAGAACTGGGAGCAAAGACAAGCAGACACCAGCCACATACCTAGCCAGCTGACAGAGGTATCCAAAATGCCTGCAGCCTTTCTTCAGAAGCAAGGTTTCTTTTTCTGGATGACTTTGTTTGGACATTTTTATAGCCTTTAGAACTGTAAACTTGTAACTTAATAACACCCCTTTCTAAGAGCCAATGTATTTCAGGTATATTGCATTCTGGTAGCTTTAGCAAACTGAAATACTTATGCTACTTTTTTTTTCCTTAACTTTTTACTGTGAAATAATTACAAACTTCAAGAGGAATTGCAAGAGCAGTACAAGTAGTAAAATGACACAGCCACTTTGGCAAACAACTTGACAGTTTCTTAAAGAGTTAAACATAAATTTACCATATGACAAAGCATTTCCACTCCTTAGTATCATCTAAAAGAAAACACGCATCCCCATGAGTGTCCATAGCAGCACTATTCATAATAGACAAAAAGGTGGAAAAAAACAAATATCCACCAACTGGTGAGTGGATAAACAAATGTGGTATATCCATACAGTGAAATATTATTCAGCAATAAAAAGGAATGAAGTACTGATACATGTTACAATACAGGCGAACTTTGGAAAACAATATAGGAAGTAAAAGAAACTGGTCACAAAAGATATCATATGATTCCATTTATATGCAATGTCCAGAAAAGGCACACATATAAAGACAGAAATTAAATTAGTGGTTGCTTCAGTGGGCTGAGGTTATATATGGATACCAGGATCTTTTTGGGGTGATAGAAAGTTCTGAAACTGGATTGTGGTGATGGGTACACAATTCTCTAAATGTATAAAAATCATTGAATTGTATACTTAAAATGAGTGACTTTAATGGAATATAAATTTTACCTCAATATAACAGTTTTCAAAAATAGTACTGAAAATACTATTCCTGTATACCTTCACCCAGATTCAACAAATTTAACATTTTTTCATAATTGATTTTTCTTTCCCTTTCCCTTGCTCTCTCTATATTTTTTAATCTTAATTTTTTCACTCTCTCTGATTGAAAAGGGCAATCATGTTTTGGTATAAACTGCTATTTTTGTCACTCATTCACTCATTCATTTTCCCTCAATACAGGGAGGAGGTAGAGATGATTTAAAATAGCCCCTGCTGAGTTTGTCACCACTAGACCTGCCCTAGAAGCAATGCAAAATGGAGTTCTTCAGATTGAAAGAAAAGACAAGACCTGAGATAGTAGATCAAAGCTGCGTAAACAAAGATCACCATTAAAGGTAACTATATGAGTAATTGTAAGGCCAGGACTATTGTATTTTTTGGTTGATAGCTTTACTTTTTACTTCTTACAGTACCTAAAATACAAATGCATAAAAATAAAGGTCTATGGTATGGCTTTTTAAATATATTTTTATTGAGAAATATCCACACACATAGAGTCCAACCATATTATACAGTCAGTGGCTCACAATATCATCACATAGTTTTGTACTCTTCACCATGATCATTTTTATACCATGTGCATCACTCCAGAAAAAGAAATAAAAAGAAAAAAAAAAAAAAAAACTCATACATCCCATACCCCTTACCCCTCCCTCTCATTGACCCACCATATTTCAATCTACCCAATTTTTGCCCTTTATCTCCCCCTATTATTTATTTTACTTTTTACCCTTTTTTTTTTACTCATCTGTCCATAAACCTGGATAAAAGGAGCATCAGACATAAGGTTTTCACACTCACGCAGTCACATTGTAAAAGCTATATAGACATACAGTCTTCTTCAAGAATCAAAGCTACTGGAACACAGTTCAGCAATTGCAGGTACTTCCCTCTAGCCACTCCAATACACCATAAACTAAAAAGCAATATCTATATAATGCATAAGAATAATCTCCCAACTCTGTTTGAAATCTCTCAGCCACTGAGACTTTATTTTGTCTCATTTCTCTCTTCCCCCTTTTGGTTAAGAAGGCTTTCTTATTCCCATGATGCTGGGTTCTGGCTCATCCCTGGGATTCAGGTCCCACATTGCCAGGGAGATTTATACCCCCTGGGAATCATCTCACGTAGGGGGAGGGCAGTGAGTTCACCTACCAAGTTGGCTTAGAAAGAGAGGCTACACCTGATCAACAAAAGAGGCTCTCTGGGTGACTCGCAGGCATAATTATCAATAGGCTTAGCCCAATCTATGGTATTGGATTCTGGTATATAAAGATGTAATTTATGACAAGAAACACATAAAGGTGGGGGAATAGAAAGGTCAAGGAAAATAGTTTGTACATTGTATTGAAGGTAAATTGGTATCAAATCAAATGAGGTTTTTATAGATATAGGATGTTAAATTTAAGCTACATGGTAACCATGAAGAAAACATTAGAACAGTATATGCAACCTGCACTGGACAAAGGCAGTGACAGCCATTGTTTCAACCCCACCCTGGACAAAGAGCAGCGGCGGCCATTGTTTCAACCCTCCTTGGACAGGCATAGAGGCAGTGGAGATTTAAAGACAGTGCTTTCTCAGGACTGTGGAGGAAAGTTAGCTGAAGGGCTGGATTTGCTGGGCAGGCCAGGAAATCTCAGTTTTGGAGAACTCTCAGGGAAGATTTTGGCATCCTTCCTGATCCCCTCCACAGTACTTTGGAACTGGTCTGAGCCCCCTTCATTAGTCACTTGCCCTGTTTTGTCTGAGAAAGACTGAATTGGGAAAGCCCATGCTGGGGTGACCCTTCTCCCAGAATTTGCCTTCTAGGCAAAAGCAGCATGAGACAACCAAAGGAGTATATAAAAAAGAAAAACTATAGAAGCAAGCAGTATGGGACAAAGGCCTGCTGGTTTCAGAGACTTGGAAGAGGGAGGTTTATCCCCTGGGAAACAGAAGGGACAACCAACTCCTGTAAGCAGTGGAATTCCAAGACAACTAACAAGTAAAAGCCCAGAACAAGCCAGAAGTCCAGTAAGACAAGGAAAACCCTGCACTATGCATTCCCCCTTTGCAGACCTTGATAGGAGGCTGAGGCTCAAGAAAATTTCTGTCTTATTGCCAGATAATTAAAAAACCAGGAAACGAAAATGAATAAAATAAAATTAAAAAACAGGAAACAGACATTCCCAGGAGTAAATCACAGTGTTAACATTTTAAGATATTAAAATATACAGGGGGCAAGAAAAGAGTACAAGAAAAATAAACAGGAAATGATGGCCCATTCAGAGGAAGAGAATAAAAATACAGAAAACATCATAAAGAAGACAATAATTTGGAAATACAGAACAAAGCTTTAAAAAAAAAAATCTTAAAAATCCTTAAGGAGATGACAGAAAATACAGAGAAAGAACTACAGGATAATAGGAAAACAATGAATGAACAATATGAGAGTCTAAGAAAAGAGACAGAAATTTTTAAAAGGCGCCAAACACAACTACTGGAGTTGAAGACCACAAAACTAAAATGAATAATGCCTAGGAAGATTTCAAGAGAAGAATGGTGCTGTCAGAAGAAAGAATCAATTAACTTGATTGAATATAAGATACTTGAATCTTATATTCAAGTATCTTATATCAGATATAAGATATCTTATGTCAGGCTGAGTAGCAGAAAGAAAAAAGGAATATTAAAAGTGAAAATAGCCTACTATTTCTACTGATAGAAGAATAAGTAGAAGATTCTCAACAAACGAATTACTAGAAAAGAGATTCAATCAGTAATAAAAAAAAACTCCTAACAAAGAAAGCCTAGGACCAGATTATTTCACAGAGGAATTCGAAACTTTGCGAGAAGACAATTCCAATTCTGATCAAACTCTTCCAAAAAATTGAAGAGGAGGGAACACTCCCTAACTCATTCTATGAGCCAACATCACTCTCATACCAAAGCTATAAAGATAAAACAAGAAAAGAAAACTACAGGCCAATATGTCTTATGAATATAGATGCAAAACTCCTCAACAAAATACTAGCAGATTAATTCAACAGCATATTAAAAGAATTATACACCACAAATAAGTGGGATTTATCCCTGGTGTGCAAGATAGGTTCAACATAAGAAAATCAACTAATGTAATATACCACATTAACAGAATGAAGGGAATAAAACACATGATCATCTCAATTGATGCAGAAAAGGCATTTGACAAAATACAGCACCCTTTCTTGATAAAAACACTTAGAAAACTAGGACTAGAAGGAAACTTCCTCAACACAATAAAGGGCATATATGAAAAGCCCACAGTTAACATTCTACTTAATGGTGAAAAACTGAAACCTTTCCCTCTAACATCAGGAACAAAATAAGGATGTCCATTGTCACCACTGTTATTCAACATTGTACTGGAAGTTCTTACCAGAGCAAATAAGCAAGAAAAAGAAATAAAAGTCATCCAAATTGGAAAGGACCTCATCAAAATAAAAAACTTTTGTGCCTCCCAGGACTTTATCAAGGAGGTTAAAAGACAACTGGTACAATGGGAGAATATTTGGAAAACACATATCCAATAAAGGTTTAGTATATAGTATATATAAAAAAATAATTCAACGTAACAACAAAAAGACAAGCAGCCCACTACACAAACAGTGAACCCTAAGTTAAACCATGGACTTGAATTAACAGTACATTATAAAAATGTGCTGTCATCAGTTGTAACAAATGTTCTATACCAGTGCAAGATGGTGGTGGTGGACTGATATATGGGAATCCTGTATTTTATGCATGATTGTTCTGTAAATCCAAAACCTCTCTAATAAAGGAAAAATACATATAAATGGATTAAGATGTCCAGTCTGAAACCAGAGATTAGCAGAATGGATAAACCAGCATGGCCCAATTATATTTCATTTGCAAGAGATTCATCTTAAATTCAAAGATACAAGCTAGGTTGAAAGTAAAAGGATAGAAACAAATATTGCATGCCAACAGTAACCAAAAGATAGCTGAAATGGCTATCCTGATTGTCTTAGTTTAACAGGGATGCTAAGACAAATACCATGCAGGGGTTAGATTAAAAAATAAGTAATTATTGACTCATGGTTTTAGATGCCAAAAGTTCCAGATCAGGGTGTCAGTAAAACCATGCCTTCTCTTGGAATCAGTAGATTGTAGTGATAGTAGTCTTCTTTCATATGTAATGTTCTTGGTCTCCTCTTGTCTTTCTCTGACTTCTCTTTATAAGGCCTCAGTTAATACAGATTAAGGTCCACAGTGATTAACTTTAGCTATACAAAATTAGGACTTTAGAAGACGCTATTCACAAACAAGTTCACACCTTCATTAATAATACATCTTCAAAGGCTTCTATTTAAAAATGGGTTCACACCCACATGAAAGCAGATTAAGATTAAAGAACATGTCTTTTGTTGGGGTACAGAACTCAGTTTACTGCACTAATATCAGATGAAAAAGAATTTAAATAGAAAACTATTACAAGGAAAAAAGAAGGTCACTATATATTGATAAAGGATCAATTCATCAAGAAGACATAACAATTATAAATATAATGCACCTAACAGCTGAGCCCCAAAATGTGAAGCAAATATTGACCATTTTGAAGAAAGAAATGGACAGCTCTACATTAATAGTAGGAGATTTCAATACACCACTTTCAATAACAAATAAAACATCTGGACAGAAGATCAATAAGGAACTGGATGTCTTGAACAATACCAAGTAGCCATAACAAACATATAAAATACTTCACCTAACAGCAGCAGAATACATGTAATTCTCAAGTGCACAAGGATCATTCTCTAGGATAGCCCATATCTTAGGCCACAAAACAAGACCCAATAAATTTTAAAGATTGAAATCATAAAAAATATCTTTTCTAATCACAATGGAATGAATCATAAATCAGTAACAGGAAGAAATGGAAAACTCAGAAATGTATGGAGATTAAACGATGTACTACAAAACAACCAATGGGTCAAAGAGAAAATAATCACAAGGGGAGTTAGGAAATATTTTCAGATAATTGAAAATGAAAACACAACATACTGAAAGCTTATGGGACTCTTCCCATAAGCGGCCTGAGATGATCTCTGGAAATGATTCACTACTCACTTGTCCAGAAACCCTACAAAATCATGCAAATCAAGAGGTTCAAATTTTTGTGTTCACTTTAAGAACACCTGAGAAATTGCTCAGGCCATCAAGGGTATGCATATTTGAAAAGCCACCAAGTATCTGAAAGATGTCACTTCATAGAAGTAATGTGCTCTGTTCCATTGTTCCAATGGTGGTGTTGATAGGTGTGCCCAGGCCAAAACTCTGGGGCTAGATGCAGGATCGCTGACCCAAAAAGAGTACTGAATTTTTATTGCACGTGCTTAAAAATGCAGAGGATAATGCTGACCTTAAGAGTTTAAATGAAGATTCTCTGGTCATTAAGCACATCCAGGTGAACAAAGTCCCCAAGATGTGTCGCAGGACTTACAGAGATCATGGTTGGATTAATCCATGTGTGAGCTCCCCTTGTCACACTGAGATAATCCTTAATGAAAAAGAACAAATTGTTCCTAAACCAGAAGAGGAGTTTGCACAGAAGAAAAAGATATCCCAGAAGAAACAAAAACTTATAGCTTGGGAATAAATTCATCTCAAAATAAATGCAAATTAATGTTAAAGCTGAATGTTAGCTGTCTTATTAGTTAAACAGGTTAAACATTTACCCTGTCTTTGTGTTGGTTCATAAACGTGGTGTTAAAAAAAAAAAAATCTTATGAGATGCAGAAGAGGCCGTGCATAGAGGAGAATTTATAGGTCTAAATTTATAGATTAAAAAAGAAGAAATCTTAAATCAGGAACATTACTTCTACAAAAGGATCTATGAAAAGAAGAGCAAACTAAACCAAAGTGAGTGGAAGGAAGGAAATAAAGATTAGAGAAGAGAAAAATAAAAAAGAGAATAAAAAACTATAGAGAGTATCAACAAGACAAAAAATTGATTTTTCAAAAGATCAATAAAATTGACAAACCCTTAACTAGACTGACAAAGAAAAAAAAAGAGAAGACAAAAATAACTAAAAATTAGAAATGAAAGAGGGAACATTACTACTGGTCCCACAGAAATAAAGATTATAAGAAGATATAAGAAAAACTTTAAGGCAACAAATAGACAACCTAAATGAAATGGACAAATTACCTAAACTGATTCAAGTAAAATACAAGACATCAACAGACCAACAATAAATAAAGAGATTGGATCTGTAATCAAAAGCTTCCCAACAAAGTCCAGGACCGTATAGTGTCACTGTGGAATTTTACCAAATGTTCCAAAAATAACTAACACAAATCCTGCTCCAACCTTTCCAAAAAATTGAAGAGGAGGGCATACCCCCTAACATCACTCTATTACAGGATTAAGATACCATAATGAAACAAAATTACAAACCAATATCCCTTATAAACAGATGCAAAAATCCTCAACAAAATACTGGAAACCAAATCCAACAGCAATTAAATAGTTATACATCACAACCAAATGTGATTTATCCAAGTTATGCAAGGGTGATTCAACAGAAAAAAAAATCAATTAATGTAATACCTTACATTAATAGAACAAAGGATAAAAACACACAGTCATCTCAATTGATGCAGAAAAGGCATTTGAGTAAACCCAGCATCCCTACTTGATAAAAACATATAGAAAACTAGTAATAGAAGGAAACTCCCTCAACATGATAAAAGGCATATATGAAACATCCACAGCTTACATGATATTATGGCGAAAGACTGAATAATTTCCCTCTTAGATCTGTCGCTACTGTTATTCAGCATTGTCCTGGAAATTCTTGCCAGAGCAATTAGACAAGAAAAAAAAAGTAATGTATCCAAATAGGAAATGAAGATGTAAAACTTTCCCTGTTTGCGTATAATATGATAAACACACAGAAATATGAAGAATCTACAAGAAAGCTACTGGAGGTAAAAAAACAGATTCAGTAAAGTGGTGGGGTACAAGATTAACACTTCAAAATCAGTAGTGTTTCTAAACATTAGAAATGAACAATCTGAAGAAGAAATCAAGAAAAAAAAGAACATAATAGCAACTAAAAGAATGAAATATTTAGGAATAAATTTATCTTAATAAAGGTGTAAAGGAATATGTTTTTTT